>ML686161.1:459800-519118 GCA_007922175.1 Pelusios castaneus
GGAGAAGAGAGCAGCTGAAGAAAGGGAGAGGGCTAAAGCAGAGGAGAGGAAGAAAGCAGCTGAAGAAAGGGAGAGGGCTAAGGCAGAGGAAAAGAAGAGAGCAGCTGAAGAAAGGGAGAGGGCTAAGGCAGAGGAGAAGAAGAGAGCAGCTGAAGAAAAGGCTAAGCTAGAAGAGGAGAAATTAAAGGCAAAACAAAAGGTAGAAGAGAAAAAAATTGAAGACAAAAAAGTAGAAGATAAACAGGTAAAAGAGAAGAAAATAGAAGAAAAACAGGTAAAAGAGAAGAAGGTGCAAGAGGAAAAACCTCAAGTAGCCTCCCTAAGAAAACAGGTACAGTAAACATTCTGCACCAAACTGAATATGCCTGTGATTTGTGAGAAATGTAATGCAAGAAAAAATATTGAATTGGAATTTACTCACAATTCTGTCCCTGTGTTTAAACTACTAATGCTCTAGTCCATCAATATTTGATTTCCCTTTGCCTAAAGCTTCTTGCTTTTGCTTATTAATAATGCAACGCATGGGACACTTACACTCCAACACCCTGTCCCTGAGATCCTGCAAAGGAGAACCTTGCATGTTCAGATCTCTGCACAATTTACTGCTGCCTTTTCCTGTTGCTTTAAGCCAGCCTAGTGCAATAGCTCCAGAGGGATGGAAAAGCACAGTTCGACACAGGAGATATGTGGGCACCTGGGAAAAACTGCGTGAAGAATGCTGACTATAAATGTGCGTTGTTTGAAGCAAGCACAGCTGGGGGGCGCTCTCTGCGGGGATTTGTGAACACAATGGCACACAAGGCAGAAGTAAGCGCAAAAGTCCAGCAGGGGGATGGGAGCACTGTCCCTTGTGAAGGGCAGAGCAAGCACAGCTGCACACGGAGGAGATGCGGGCACAGCAGCGCAAGATGGGTATGTGAGCACAGCTTTGGCAAATTTGAGTCGATAGGGCTTGCAGTAGAATGACATTTTCATCTTAAAAATAAAAGGGGGAAGAAAAAGAGGTTAAAGTGGAAGCTAAAAAGGAAAAGTTACCCGATGAGAAACTTGGACCTTTCGTCAAAAAACAGCAGGTAATTATCATCTACAAACATCCATGTTACAAGGAAACGTTCAGGAGTTTAAACACATCTGTTAGCATGGGCCCTTAGCATAAAGGCCTGAATCGGCAAAACACTTCAGCACATACTTCATGTTGAGCAGGTGGGTAGTCTCGTTGAGATGGGACTATTCAAGTACTTAACGTTTAGTATATGGTTAAATATTTTGCTAACTGGGGCTTTAAAAGCAAATCCTGTTTGCTTATTTAATGAGAATACCCTACTGACTTCAGTGGGACTCATTGAAGTAAGTGATGCAAGCAAAATTGAGGTCCTGGAGTGGAGATGGATTTTTTCAGAGCTATACCAACTAATCATCCTTCCCTGGTTTCCTCCACTTTACTACAAACTTTCCTCCTGTGACTGAGACCTATTTTCATAATAATCATGGGTGTTTCCAGGTCCCTTTGGCCACTTATCTGATCTAACTAATGATTTTTCCTCCCCGAATAATCCAGTGCCTAATGATATAAACCTTGCAGACCCAAGATTCTCTTTTTGTTTTAAAGAAAAATTCTACAAAATTTACTGCATTGCATTTCTACTGTAAACACAGGAGCTGGTGCCATGGTGTTTTACTGTATGGTAAGTAAATGAGGTTGGGAACTATTTACTCCTCAGATTTCTAAGTGGCAAACAGGGAGCAGCGCTGAGTGTTTGTGCAGTGGACCTGCTCTTGGGACGATCCTGCCAGGTGCTGGGTGCCTCAACTTCCACTGTCTGCAATAAAAAGTTTAGGGTGCTCAGGATCTTGCAGGATTGTGCCCCTGGAGGCTTGTAGTATAAACCATAGCACTGCTGGATGGATATTTAGTAAAGGACGGATGAACTGCCTGTATATCTGCTTGGAGAATCAGAAAGCCGGGTCTTTTGCTGCTGTAAATCAGTGTAGCTCTATTAAAGTTACAGATTTGCACCAGCGAAGTATTTGGCCCATTATCTTGGGATGCAGGAAAGCAGATGGTTGAATACAGGTGTTTAGCCCATCCGCAGGTTCAGGCCAGATAGCAAACAGTGACTTTTCTGAGTGTAGTGTCCAGTTTCGAATACCTCAAGTTGAAGATGAACATGGGTGAGATGGAAAAGATCCAAACATGGCAAAGAAGAAGGCAGAAGTAGATTTGTAATTCATATGAGGAGAGATTGGTAAAACTAGGATAATTTAGCCTGCAAAGGAGAAGAATTAAAGGACTCTTCATGGAGATATTTACGATAGTGAAGGTTAAATTAAAAATGGAATAATCACTTTGATTGACTGCCTCACAATACAAAAGTAGAGCAAAGGGCTATTCAGTGAAATGAGCGCTAAAGGAGGAATGAACAAAAGGTATTAAAAAGTGTTGAGCGTTTGTTAGACTGAGTGAATAGAAATGATCATTCCAGATTAGTTCCTAGAAGTTAGTTCACATCTTCAAAGCCACTACCTTTGCCACCATCAATAATAGGGTTGGCTACCGGTTGTTACCGTGTCCAGGCCAACAGCAGCAAGTAAAGCAAATAAAAGGAAAATATTTTTTCACACAACAGGGAGCCAGCCTGTGGAATTCACCACCCCACAAAAATCAGGTAATATTGGAGAGCCTTTTAAAACAGGGTTGGATAATGTTGGCCTCAAGGGATTTTGGTCCTGCATAATTGAGTGCTCTCAACTCCCATTTTGAAGTTAATGGGAGCTGAAGGTGCTCTGCATCTTACAGGACCCCTGTGAGTTTAGACTGCAAGAACAAACCCTGAAAGATAATGGCCAAGACCCTCAAAAGGAACTAGAGACTCTATGTTCCTCAGTTTTTGGGTGCTCAACTTGAGACATCTATAAAGAACCTAATTTTTGGAAAGTGCTAAGCACCCACGTTCCAAAAGGCATCTCAGGTTGGGCACCCCAAATCACTGGAAAATTTTGGCTGTCGCTTTTTGACTTAGAACATTCTAAGTCCAAGTCAAAATATCTAGTGATAGCCTCACTGCGGCAGAACAGTCAAGATGAGCGCCCTTCAGTGCACTCCTGCCATGAGAGCAGGGATGTCACTGCCCCAAAAATAGGTTCGGGGCCCGGGCCCCACTCCTGAGCCTGATCCATCCCCTGGGGGCCCAGCTGGGGCCTGGATTGGGCTCCTGCCACTGCTGACCTGCGACCTGGCCCCGGATCCCTGGCCTGGGTCGGGGCACTGGAGTGGGCCGCCGGTAGGCCCGGGTCCCTGGGTTGGGGCCGGATTGGGCCGCTGCTGCCAGCGGGGCCCCTGTTCCCAGCTGGGATTGGAGCCGGCAGCTGGGCTCCGGGTCCCCGCCGGGCTCCGGGTATTGGCATAGGGACTTGCTGCATAAGAGTGATACACAAATTTCAGCAAAGCCTGTGTTTGGATAAATCATGTAGTTAAGAGCCTGCTTGGAGCCTGGAGGGCATACTTCTCTTCCCTGTTGCCTCAGATTTATGCCTGTGTATTCGTGCACATCCACTGTAAGTGAGATCAGAATCTGACCCTCACAATGTAGGTCTCACTCAAATTAGCAGTCAAAAGTCTGTCTGCTTCTTTGAACTGTCCCAGTGTTTGGGTCTGCAAAACTGGCCTGGAAAGTTCTTCAGAGCAAGTTTTCTCATGACGGGAGACTCCTGGTATTTCCTGCTTCCAGTTTGGCTAGACGTGTTGCAGAAGCAGCCTTTTCTCATGGTGAATGGGTAGCTCTATTTTGATAGAAATGGGCTCCAAACCTAAACCTTAGGATTCCTCTACACTGCATTTGGGAGCGCACTTTGCAGCTTGGGTGGACAGATACATACTAGCTTTTCTTGAGCTAGTGCAAAATAGCACCATAGTCAATAACAGCACAGGCATCAGCTTGGGCACATGCCCAGAAGAGCCAAGAAGGTTTCTACTCAGGTTGCTGACCTGAGCTACCACCCATGCTATCCCCAACTACCCAGTTATTTTTAGCACACTAGCTTGAGCCGAGCTGGCGTGTCCCTGTCTACCTGAGCTGGAAATAATGCTCCCAGCTGCAGCACAGACATCGCCTAAGATGCCCATAGCTTTTGGGGTGTTCCAAAATTGAACCCAAATCAAGAACTAAAGTTTGCCAATGCCCCCAATCTTTATCAGTTACTGAACCAAAACTTGGGCAGTGTTCAAATTCTAGATGAAAATGGTGCATCTCAAGTCTTAATTTACTTTCCCAACAGGAACCTGGAGATGCAGAGATGTGCGAAAATAAAATAAAATATATATTTTTAAAAAGAAGTTAGCTGAACAATTGAAAAACCTCGAAAAAGTTCCAGTCATGTTCAGTTTTATTTTGGGGCCAAGGTTTGTGGAAGGAGGTGGGATGTGTTTTTTAAGGTAATTCCACTGGAGTCAGAAGAGCCTTTCTATTGACTTCAGTTTGAGATGAATTGACTACTAATTCATTGAAACATAAAAGCATGTGAAAATATTTACTTCTGTCTCTCTCATGGTGGACTGCCGTGAAATGGGCTGTTCCTGCTTCTGTTGAAGTCAGTGGCTGTTTTGCCATTAAAATTAAGAGAAGCAGGATTGGGCCCTAAAGCCTTGAAATATTTCTGGATAATACTATTTTATCCTCCTCTTTTTTTTTTTTTTGAGTCAGAAAGCCCAACTGTGTTTATTATTTGTGTGTGTGTGTATGTGTGTCCCATCCTTGATAAGAAATCATAACCCTTTAAATCAAATCCTTTTAGCCTATAAAAAGGTAGTCCCTCCTAGTCTGTTAATTCTAAAAGTGTATTTTTTAAATACTAGTTTTCATAGCAATGTCAATTAAGATGTTAGATACACTACCTGCCCCACTTGGGGCTGCATATCAGGCAGCTGACATACTGGCTTTTTAATGAGACTTAAAAGGGACTTGATGAAAAACACATAAAAGGAAATCCTGCCCTTTCAGAATCCCAACACAGAAGTCCTGGCGATTTCAAATGTTGAAACAATCAACACCCCAGGTCTCAAACTCACTCAGGGAGCGATTGAGTAGTGCAGGAGAGACGTTGCTAATGAGACCCAGAGCTTTTCTCTGTTATTACGTCACTGGTTCAAACCTTGCCCAGACTGGGAGTGACCAAAAGACATTACAAAGTGATGAGTGTTCATTAGACTGAATGAACAGAAATGATTGTCTCAGACTAGTTTCCACAAGGCAGGAGTTCACATTTTCAAAGCCACCACGGTTGCCATTAACAATACTGCTGGTAGCCACAGTGGAAGGCCAAAGAATGTACAGTCATGGAAGCTGATTCCCCCTCTTACCTATTAAAGTAATTCCACCTGGTCATTGCTAAGGGAACATCTATACTGCAGAAAAGGTGTGTTTTTAACTTGGGTTAAAATAACAATGAAGACACATCAGCTCAGCTCCTACTTCAAGTTCCAAAGGGGTAGCTGTGTTAATCTTAGTCAGCAAAACAAACAAGGAGGCCTGTGGCACTTCTAAAGACTAACAAATGTATTTATTGCATGAGCTTTTGTGGGAGAAAATCCCACTTCAAAGCATCTGACAAAAGCTCATGCGATGAATAAATGTGTTAGTCTTTAGAAGTGCCACAGGACTCCTTGTTTGTTTTACTTCAAGTTAGCAGCTCATGTTTAACACTAGATTCCCCTATAGCTTGAACTCAAGCTGCGAACCCATGTTAACAGTGAAAAACATGGCAACTCTGTTTTTAACTTGGGTTAGCAGCTGAAAACCTATAGGAGAGGCTGGGGTTGAACTCAAGCTGCTGTTGCAGGTTAAAAGATGAGTCACTGTATCTTCACTTGGGTCAGCTAACCCCAAATTAGCACACATCCCTTTTCGGCAGTGTGGACATACCTTGAGGCTCATTGGCGGGGAAGTGTGGAAGAAGCTTGCATTGCTGCGGCCTATTCTAAGGAGAGAGCAATTTCCCCTCAGGGTTGTATACCCAACATCTTTCACCAGAAGCATATTCACTAAAAATATATGAAACCTTGCCCCCACATCCTTGAAGTCCACACCACATTATAGTGGTCACTTGAGTTATTAGGACTGAATGTACAGACAGGGCCGGCCCAAGGTTTTTTGGTTCCTTATGCAAACTATGACTTTGGCACCCCTCCGCCCCAATTTAATATAGAGAAAAAAATAACACGTTAATATATTATTTTGAGTAGAGAAACAAAAGTTAATTTCTGTCTCATTTCGGCATCATTTAAAGCCTGGTACTCTAGGTGACTGCCTAATTCACGTATGTGGTCGGGACGGCCCTGGCTACAGAGAGAGCTGGTCTGAGGCCTTCAAGCTGTGCAATCATGTCAGGTGCTTTTTAAGACCCCTCTCTCACCCCAAGAGGTTCCTGCTCCTGAAAAATGGGAAGGGATCCCTTGGAGGTGTGGCTATTGAAAGGTACATTGGATGGAGGAAAGGTAGAAATAGTGCGGAGACTTTTGTTTGGGATTTTGTACTAGGTGCAGCTTGGAGTACTTTAATAACATCGTGTCCTAGATTAGGCCTGTGTACAATTTATTTTTCTATTCAGTGATGAGATGGAAGGGCAGTAGGACGCAGAGGTATATAGGTACAGCTTTCTAAAGTTTTCTCAAACAATTCTCCTAAAAAATTATATTCAGGCTGCCAATCAGAATCTTTTCCAAATATGTAAAAGTGAAAAAGGTGATCTCTGGTGGGTTAACATTTGTATTTTCCTCCACTGTTGTTCAAAGCTTATTTTGGCTGCTGGTCTAGCTAATTTACTTAGTGGGAATAATTCTGTCCGCAGAAGAGAAGAACTAAAATCAGTTGCCATAACCTGCACTTTTCATTAGTATCCAAGCATGACTCAGCATGCTAGGGTCAGGCTATTAATGCCAATAATAAATGATTTTCAGACCAGAATTTTCTGGGTGGAGATTAGAGAATGAAACTAAGGCATAATGATTCTGGATCTTAATCGGATTTATGTTGGGCAAAGGCTTTTAGGGAAGGGGGGCAGGTTCTCTTGTCTTAACTTTTGCAGGGAAAACATCTGCTTTTACGAGTAAGAGCTTCACATCTGATCGCATCCTCCTCCACTACTCTCTGTTTAGACTGTTGAACAAATGATAACACAGTTAAACATTTGTAAATTTCAAAGCAAATTTTGCCATGATATAATCACAATTTTTAAGCAACTTGACCACTGCAAACTGTACTCATAATAGCTAGATAGCATGTGCCTGCCGTGACATGGAAACCCCAGGTGCATCTTGATACAACGTACCTGCTGTGCTGTTGAATGTACTGGCTTCATCCACATAGTATGTACTTGCTTTGTGAAAATCAGTTTATTATTTCTATTGAAGTAGTGCCTACGACCCCAGCCAGAGGGAAACAGACATGCTCCAGAGAGCTCAGAGTCTACGATTTAGACAGTACACAACAGGTGAATAAACAGACAGATGAGTGAGAAGGGTGAGGCAAAGTAATAGTAGAGAGTAACATGGCTACATAAGAAGGTAAGGATGCATGAGATTTCCAAGGCCATCGCAGATTGAATTCAGCTGCCCTCATGTTTAGCATAGATCAGAAGGTGAAGATGGTTGCAGGCCACATTTTAGAACTTGACAGGATACCCCTGCCATAAAACTTTTGAAGACAGTTGCTTAGTTGCCCATGGACAGTGTGAAACTTGTACTCCTCTTCAGTCATTCAGAAAGTCGAATTATGATTTTGTTTTTGTTTGTACACTTTCTAATATCTCCCAAGCAGATCAAAGACGATGCAGCTCAAAAGGACAAAGCACCCAAGGAGGAGGGTAAGCCTATCTGGGATCGTAAGAAGGGATTTCCTGAACCGAAGCCACAGAACGGAGAGCGTTTCCAGGAACTTACTACTCACAAACTTAAACATACTGAGAATACTTTTGGGTAAGGCACACATTAACACTGGATTTGTTTATATCAGAGTAGAGTTGTGGGGCTTGTTGCCTTTTATGGGTCTCTGTTACAGTACTCTTAGCTGTGTAGTATAAGACTTAAATTTCCAACATCACTGAAGGTTGTAATATGCATTGGCTCCTTAGAAATAAATTCAGAATCTCAAGCTATTTTGTGGCGGACTGCTGTCTACCTCACTGTAGTGGGGAAACAAGATGCTCATAGAAGAGTAGTAAACAATAAGCAATAACTCACTTCCCCTTTGGGGCCCAGTAATTTGTTTTTATCATATTTCTATCATCTGCTAGACATTTTTTAATGAACTTTGTCGTTTCATAGTTAACATTAAGAGTCAAGAGCTGTGCTTTTGTACCTTCGTGGCACAAGCACCTGACCCTGAATGATATAACTCATTGCTGATTACATACCTGCTTTTAATTATACTTTTTAATTACTTTTTAAATTACCATATAGCCAGGTCAAGCAGTCTTGCCTCCCTATGATAACTCTTTCAAGAGTTCATCTTTTGGATGCTTTTCTCGAGCAGATCTTGAAGCTAATGATTTCTGCACAAAAGAGTGATTATTTGGTGGAGTGAAAACTACACCCAGTCAAACAGTTCTCCCTTTTAAGAAACATCTTAATTTGATTTTTCTATTCAAGAAAATAAAACTGTCTGTGAGGCTTCTGCTACAGGTAGAAATCTAAAAGAAAGTGGTTGATGGGGAGAGATTTGGAAAGGCTCAACTCAGCTAGGAAGTGTGGAAGCAGGGGGGAATAGAAGTAAAGAAGTTACTTAATTTATTTCTTCAGACTCTCTCCTTCTCAATTCTGCTGACACAGGTACAGACTTTAAGCTCCCCAGTCAATTTTCTGAATGGTGATGGATGGGTTTTTGGTGAATCCTAGCATTTCCCTAAAGGTTCCAATGGGGAAACAAACTTTTTTTCAAAGGTAAAATGATTCAAAATTCTCTGTGGGTATCCTGTCCTAGGCCCACAAGATACACTGTCATACAACATAGGACTTATGTCCTGCTGTTCCATCCCTATCAGTAATTGTCCTGTATACTCAGTGAGGTCACATCAGCAGTAACATGAGTTCTATTTCTAAACTACATGTAACTTTTTTCACTTGCTTTATTTCCTGTTAGAGAGAAGCCTCATTTGAAAAACTTCAATCTGGGTTTCCACATTTTCTTTCTCTTTATTCTCCCTCCTCCCTTTCCACCCTAGAGGAATAAAAAAATTTGTGGTCTAGTCACAGTCCCAAACTAAAGCCCTATTTATACTCTCTTTGTTCACAAACAATAGGGCACCAGAAGATTGGACTCATAAACCACGTCTAAATGGCAATGATGAGAAACTCAACTCTTTAAAACCAACTGAGAAACCCAAGGCTAAAGAGAAATATTGTCTGTCTCATCTTTCTGTTTCTATCACTGACAGAATTTTTAGAAAACCGTGGTTTCCCTTTTCCACCTGCTCTTTCTCCCCACTCTAAGATGGGAGTGCAAAAATTCTAAGCATTATGTGATGCATTTTTCACATTCTGTCATTTTTGGCTCTCTCAAACCATCTTTTTTCTCCTGTGTGAAGGCATATTTTTCTCAGCACCAAACAGGAACTTCTGAAAGCTTTTCCTCTGTCTACATTCTCAATATGGATTTCTTGATGTTGGCAGCAGGGGGCTGAGATTCCCAAAATGTTCTGAAACCAAAGAGGCTCAGGAAAAAAATAATGAGAAAGACTTCTAATTTTTATTTCCTATTAGAGAATATGCAGCAACAGCAGAAGAAATCCTACATAGTGTATGTTAATAAAAGGAGATAGAAGTAGCCCATGGATGTACATGATTAGAAGCTAAAAATGTCTTCTCAATAACAGTGACAAACGTGCCATTGTTTGGAAAAAATGTCGATTCATATCTTCCAAATGGTGAAGAAAAAATTGCTTAAGGCTAAATTCTGCTTTCAATTATACCAGGGCAAACCTGGAATGAGTCTATTGACGTCAGTAAAGTTACTTTGTCTTTGCCCAGAGGTATGTGAAGACAGAAACTAACCCATATGATATGTCTGCAGCTGGAAGTACGTGTCCAGCTCGGGTTGCAGACCAGCGCTAGCTCAAGGAAAATGGTTAGCTGAGGGTAGCAGATGCAGCAGTTTGAGCTAGGTGCTTGAGTACACATCCTCTTGGATCCCCAGGTGCGTGATGGAGCATCTATCTTGTGCTGCTCCGGCGATATTGCTATTTATAGTGTGCCAGCTCTGCTGAAGCAAATGCATCTGTCTGCCTACCTGAGTTGGGAAGCATGCTCCCCGATAGTAGCTTCTTACATTACTGATTATAAAACAGAGCAGTTACTTGTTAGAGGTTCTTAGTAAACAATTTCTTTTAATTCGCCACTTAATATTTTCAGTGTTAAATGTTTGAGATTACTAATTTATATCTACTAGGGGATTCCAGCAGCATTCTGGAGTGGGGAGAGGGCACATAGACAACTAATGATAATCCTGTATGGTATTTATTCCAGACGGACAGCCCTGTTGAATTTTTTGGGCCTCTTTCTGGGTGCAAGGGTCTAAATGTTAAGAGGGCCTTGCAGGATTGGTACGTGATTCATTAAGGGCTTTTTTCTACATGGGATGTCCAGGAAAATTAATCTGAATTAACTAAAGATATGAATTTGAAGTGGATTAGTTAAACTGCACTGAATCTCTGTCAGAATACCCTCTTTCATAATTAAAATGTCTTAATTTGGTATATTTTATTCACATTTAAAGTGAATGAAACTAAACCAAATTAAGGCCACTTTAATTCTGATTAACAGCATCCACTTGGGAATTTTAATGAAGCTTAACTAATCCACTTCAAATATATACCTTAATTAATTCAAGTTAATTTTCTTGGCTGTCCCATGTAAACAAGAAGCAAGCACTTAACAAACACTGATGTGATGATTATATAAATAGGTGGAGCTGTTTGTCTCTCCCACAAAAATAAGTACTACTTGTAAGCAGTATGAATGAACTATTCTTTTAATGTTCTTGATTATGGGAACTATCTGGAAGATATCTGTTTTTAGCTTCTCTATCCCTCTCCCCCATGAAAAAATTCAGTGAAAAGTCTAATTCTGGGGTTTATGAAAAATCAAAAACTCCCACAGAAAACTTCAACCAGGTTTTTGACTAGACAGATTTATTTATTCAAGTTAGCAGAGTGTCCAAGATAACAATTGGTATTACATTATTGAAGCATCTTGTATTGAAAATATTGATGGGGCAGTCAGTAAGAATATCTCCTTTCTCCCCTCGGGTAAACTGAAGACTAATGCCGTAGCAGTGTGCCTTAATTCTCTTTAAAGAGCTTTGTCAAACACTTTATATGATTGTTTGAGAGAAGACTTTCATCTCAGAAATCAAAGAATTGTATGTCTCTTTTATATACAGAATATAGTGTTAATACTACTGTTTCTTTTGGTTATGTATGTATTGTTTCACTTCTGTGTCTTAAATATTTAATAATTGCTTTTCATAAGATCCCTGAATTGTATTCTGCATGGATTAGTCACGTGTTATGCTTTTAGAAGCTGTAGTACATCTCTGTAGTCAATGTTGTCAGTTACAGGGTACAAATACATAACATGAGTTTATATCCTATGGAGCTGGGACTAAAATAAAATGGATCATGAATTTAAAAAAAAAACAAACACGGTAGATATGAAAATTTCAAGCTCATGAGATAGGATGTCTCCAGCAGGGCTGTCCTGTGGGGGGAGCGGGGCCCAGGGCCAAGTGGCCTAGGCGGGGCCTCATGCCCCCCCCCCCATGCTGGAGGGGAGTCGGGCCGCTCCACCCCCCGAGGGAGCCAGCCCGGGCGGGGAGGCTGAGGCAGCCGGCTCTGGCCCCGGAAATGGGGGCCACCAGTGGGGGGAGCCGGCCGCAGCCAGGACCCCAGGCTGCTGCGGCCCGTGCCCCAGCCGGGGACCCGAGGCCACCACCGGGAGCCGGTTCTGGCCTACGGCACCCTGCCGGCGAGAGCTGGCCCTGGCTGCATGGGGCAGGCTGGCCCAAAGGCAGACCCTGGCCACCTGCCCTGCCCCTGAGGCTGCCTGCTCCATCCCAGGGGTGAGAAGGGCTAGCCCAGAGGCCGGGCTGAGTGCTTGCTGCCCAACCTGCTGCCTTCGAAGGCAGCGAAGAGTAGGGAAGAGTGTGGCTGTGGGGGGGCCATGGTGCAGGCCCCGCACTGCCCCGCTGGGAGCGGGACAGTGCAGGGCCCGCGTAACCGCGGGGCCCGGGGCGATCGCCCCATTTGCCCCCCCCAGTGACGGCCTTGGTCTCCAGAAAAGGAGTGAGAAACATTTGTCTTAGGTTATGATGCAATGTGATGCAAAACCTGCTCTTCCAAGCATGTGAGACCCTTTGCTCCCCTAAGTCAGTGGATGGCAGAGATGTCCCTCTGAGCTGTCCAGCATACTTCAACCACTGAATCTGCTGAGGGTAGTATACGGTCTGGGAGAAATAAAGAATCATGTAAAGAGGTGTTTCTCTGTTAGGTTCTTATGCTACTGCCTAGTGAGTGGTAATGGGTGATCCTAACTAGCAAAGAAAAACCTGAGGCTTATTAACCTGCTTCTTGTTTGTTTCTCAGCCGTTCCAGCATGAAAGCAACTACAAATGCTGAAGATGGTAAGCCAGTGTCCCAGGTTGAAGCTGGCAAACGACTAGAGGAGTTGCGCCGTCGCCGAGGCGAAAATGAGAGCGAGGAGTTTGAGAAGTTGAAGGAGAAACAACAGGAGGCAGCCGTGGAGCTGGAAGAACTGAAGAAAAGACGTGAGGAGCGTCGGAAGATCCTTGAGGAAGAGGAACAGAGGAGGAAGCAGGAGGAGGCTGAGAGAAAAGCCAGAGAGGAGGTATAAAAAAAATCATAAAACAATGAGATCCAAAATTAGACTCTATTCTACTTCTTACAACTGTTGGTTTTTCTTTACATTGATCACACAGCACTGTGCAGTGCGGCATAGTGATGGACAAATAAATCTTGCATGCGAACCAAGGCTCTACTTAACATGAATGTGATTGGCAGATTAGGCCCTGGGAGAGTAGCTTGGGCACCAGATCCTCAAAGATATTTAGGGCAGGTCTACACCCCGGAGGTATTTCGGTGACGGTCAAAGGGAGATACGCAAAATACTTAAAATTCTTTGTGCATCTCCCTTCGACTGCCTACTTACTGCGGTGTGTGTCTTCAGTGCTCTGAGTCAAAGGGAAATGCCCTCCTTTCAACTTAGTGCTACTCTGCTTATCGGGGTGGTCTTCAGCAGTCGACCTCCTGATCAGCTGAGTGGGTCTTCACAGACCTAATCAGTTGATTGGGAAGATTGAACTGACAGCACTCTTAGTCTTCTAACTTCTGTTGAAGCAAGGGGAGATAGAAGCCTAAATACCTTTGAGGATCTGGATTTCAATATCTACGGCAATGATGTATTAAAAGAAAAGTAAAAACCAAGCCAAAGCCTAATGTCAGTCAACTTGATAGGCTGAAAATTAGACTACTTTATTCCTGGATCTGCTACTGTTAACAGACTGTGTTACCTTGGACAAGTCACCTTATTTCTCTTTGTCCTGGCTTCTCTCACTCTCATTGGCTATCTCATCTATTTAGACTGTAACTTCTTCAGGGCAGGGTTGGCTTTTGCTATATTATGGTGCCCAGTGCAATGTAGCCCCAGCTTCAGCTGGGAACTGCAGGTACTACAACAATCAAATACTTAACAGATAAAGATCTTTCAATTTTCTCATCATATTTCTGCCTTTGAGAGTTGTACCACCATTCCAGTAAGGTTTTCTTCTCTACTACCCACTAAGGTTGAGAGAGGCTACAAAATTGGGTCCTTTTTCTGTACAATGGCACATACTAATGGACAAAAGAGCTGCACCATTTCTGAAACCTTCCACATCAGCTGCAAGTACACAGTATTTGGTATCACATGATCATACACACAGATGTGCTAGTAAGATCCTAATCTAATTCCTATGCACAAGGAGATAATATCAAGGTTTGACATTCTAATCCCCCTGCAAGCCATTGGCAAAACTCTCATTTCACAAATGGAACCAGAATTTCATCAGTGGTTGTCTTGAGAATCTTAACTCTGATTTTCTGATCTCCTATGCATAAAATATCAGGTGCAATATTTTAGCAACATAGGATTTTGTTTGTTATAGGTGTCCTTTTTGCACATCATAGCTTAAATTACAGAAATCTTGCTTCTGCGTGGGAAGGGAAAGAGGAGAATAAAGCAAATGCTTGTTTGCTGCAAATGGGATTAAATGTTGGTGTTTTGTTGGACTGGAACTCGGTACAAAGAAATCTTTGTCTAGTTTAAAATTATAATACCAAAAATACATCTGTTTGCCTAGGTTTCCTCTGCCAAGTGAATTTCTTTAAACTGGATGTTCAGATCTCTAACACACAAATTAGGCATTTAAATTGTACAAAATTTTCCCCCTTTATATTAGAGGGTCATAATTATAATAATTAGCTTTTATAGGGAAGGGTCCAGACCTGCAGTGTGCTGATCTCCCTGCTTTCCCATAAAATAATTTAGTGGAAGTGAAGGTCCCTCAACATCTTGCAGTATCAGGATAGGCCTTGTTTAACAGTGACTGCCCTCTAGTTCTGCTAATGTCCTGCAATATAAAAACCCACACTATCTCTGCAGAGCAAGCTGCTTTCGTAGGCTGCTTTTCATATCAGAGCTTTGCATCTTCAGGGCATTGGGCATGTATATCTTCCCCATCCACATGAGTATTTAATCTCTGTGCCTCAGTTCCCCATCTATAAAGATTTGGATGAGGCTAAAGAAGGATTCAATCTTGGAGGTGGAATGGTATTTTGGCAGTCTCTGGTTCTTGGGTGTTTTGGGGGGTAGGGAAAAACTAATACAATATAGATTCTCACACACACTTGATACTATGGTGGCCTCATGCACTGCAAGCACAGGATAAATGGCTAGAAATAAAAGAGGTCACTGAAAACTCTGGTTCATGTAAGGATTTGTGTTCTTCACAAATTCTGTAAACTTCTCCAGGCATTTAAGATATCTGGGGTTGACATGGTCTCTTGAAGGAAACAAATGACTAGCTATGTGTTCATACCATTTTAGGAGGAAAAGAGGAGACTGAAAGAAGAAATTGAGAGGAGAAGGGCTGAAGCTGCTGAAAAACGTCAGAAGATGCCAGAAGATGGCTTGTCAGATGACAAAAAGCCTTTTAAGTGTTTCAGTCCCAAGGGTTCATCTCTCAAGGTAACTTTGGCCCTATGTCTATAAATGGAAATAGAATGGGGACTCAAGCTGTAATCCTATACACAAACACCCCCAAAATTTTAGGAACAGTTTAAAACTGAAGCAAGGTACCAATCTGGGTTTCACAAACTAGCCTTAGCCAAAACCTTTGAGCCAAAGACTTTTAACGCTTGTAAGGTTTGAAGGTTAAGATTTTGCTGTACTCCTCTCTGGAAAGTTAAAGTCTGTGTATATATTGCCTAGACTTCAGATTACCCAATCATTCCTGATAATCAAGAATGTCCAAAGAGAGGCCTTTCCTATAATTTTAGGTGAAAACCACTTTGGAAAATGGTAGTGTTTTAAGTGTCAAACTAATACTAGTATTTTAGTATTTACTTCAGTGGTGGTGTGTTGTTAGAGAGACAGGGGAGGAATCAGAAATAAACTCTTCCTCTCCACATGCTCAGTTCTCTTCCTCCTTAGCATTTATGGAGAACACGTAGTCATAAAGGACACATCTCATCTACACACATATACATATATTAAATCTATTCAGCACTGGATGAAACTCTCCTCAAAACAGAGGGCTACCATAAATTTGATCCACGCATAAACCCCAACTGCAAAGCTTTTTTAACAGAGAAAAATAACTACTTCTACAGCAAAAACAACGAGAGTCCTGTGGCGCCTTAAAGACTAACGAATTCTTCCGTGCATGGGCTTTCATGGGCTCCAACCCACTTTTTCAGATGCAACGTTCCTTCTGCAGCAGGAATTACAGGGTGGCTTTCTCTGTGACTTGTCTTATGTTGGAGATCAAATTAGATGACCACAGTGGTTCCATCAGGCCTTAAAACATTTAGGTTAATCCTGAGCCCCTCCAAAAAAACAAAAAACAGAATGTTGCCATTGACTTCAGCAGAAGAAGGCATTCATCCTAGGAAACTGTACTGAGCTTTACACAAATAGAGGTGAATTCTAAGAGCTATGAACTGCCTCTGATCCTCAGCAGCATTTCCTTTGAGAACAACGGCAGTTTTGCCCATAAGTTCTGCATTTCCACTTGACCTGCAAACTTGGTCCATATACACTGTTTTGGCTCAAACTCAGTTCTGGCATGAAATACCTGTGACTGGACACTTTTGACTGACCTTTGGTCTGAGTTTTCAGATTCATTTGAACTTGAGAGTGGAGTATAGCAAAGAATGCCAACTTCACAACTCACAACTCCTCATAATTAAAACTGTGAGTTGTAAGTTACTAAAGAGTTAGGGCTCTAGGAGCTTCTTTCTAAGCCTCCAACTGCTAGAAATCAAGACCATTGTGCACGTTCCTCCTGTTCAGACTGTTTCTTCTTTCTATGCGCACTAAGCTGTCTGGTTGACTTTTATTAAATGCATTCTAGCTGAAAAATGGCATGACTGATTACTTTCTCTCAGCTTGAGAGGGAGTTGAAAGTGTTTAGTGGAGAAATGTTTAATAGAGTTAGATGCAGCTTCAGATCTTCACAAAACTTTTCTAGCAAAACTTCATTTTAAGAAATATATTTGGTAGAAAGCTTAAACTTTCCAAAGTCCATCTTTTAGGGGGAGATAATAGCTGAGGTCTCAGTGGCCGTGGAAGGGAACTGATGACTGTAATAGCTCACATAAGCAACTGTGCTAACTTTGCAGGATTTTTAAAATTTAAAATATGTATATTATCAGTGACATTCCCTGAACGTCCCAGTCCTAGCTTGTACAGGTAGCAAGACTACCTGCTGAATTCGCCTCCTAAACTGTTGGCCTACATCATCTTATTGGCTCCCTAAGCTCCATAATTGAGGTTTGTGAGCATTTTCTGTAATCACTTTTCAACCAGGGTTTTCCTTCTTATTCTGAGCTAAAAAAGTTAATTTCTTCCATAAAGGAGTAATTGGAGTGAGGAGAAGTGAAGACTTATTGAATTGGGACCTGGTGCAGATCAATTTTTAAGAGGGAGGCAGGAAGATGGTGTGAAAGGGGTGTGGCATGGTGCCATTTTATGGATGCTGCATTTACTTACCAGGCAGAGGGCTGATGAGAGAGACATAGGCTATGTCTACACTTACCAAAGTTAGTTTGAATTAGTTAATTTGAACTAACTAATTCAAACTAATTTTAGTTAGTTTGAATTAACTTAATTCGAACTAGCATGGCCCCACTGGAATTTTAGTTCAAACTAAGCAAGTGCCATGCATGGCACATGCTTAGTTCGAACCAGTAAACCCCCGATTCTCTAAAAAATCGCAAATTGAAGAATGGTAATCACGCGCAGGGGCGTTGCTGGATAGAAAAAAGATCTGGGGCTGTGGCCCTCCAGCCCACTCCCTGCTAGCTTCCGCCCCCCAGCTAGGCCACACCCCCAGCCCCCACCCCCACCCAGTCGCCCCACCACGACCCAGCCCCCACCAAGTCTCCTTGTCCCCATGCCCCCTTCGCCCCTCCCCAGGCCTCTAACTCCATCCATCCCTCTCCAGCCCCCCCATCCTGACCCCTTGCTTGATGGACTCGCGAGTCCGGACCCCTCCATTCCCATCCCTGGTCTCCGTGTTCCCCCCTTACCTTAACCCCTGATACAAAGGCCCGGGGACTGGCCTGCGGTGGTGGAGCAGGAGAGCCGGATCAGGCCATGCTGCCGGCCGCCACGCTCTGCTCCCGCCACCACCGCACGCCGGCCCCTCGGGCCTGATCCTGCCCCTCGGGCCTGATCCTGCCCCTATTCCGCTGCACGCCGGCCCCTCGGGCCTGATTCTGCCCCGCTGCACACCGGCCCCTCGGGCCTGATTCTGCCCCTCTGCTCCCGCCGCCGCATGCCGGTCCCTTAGGCCTGATCCTGCCCCTCTGCCACCACCATCACGGGCAGGCAGCATAGCCAGATCAAGCCTGGGGCCCCTTTCCCGGCTCCTCTGTCCCCCGTCCCGTGCTCCTTTCCCGGCTCCTCTGTCCCCCTGCCCCATGCTCCTTTCCCGGCTCCTCTGTCCCTTTCCCGGCCCCACTGCCCGCCGCCTCCTCCTCCTCCCAGCCACCTTACCTGGCCGGAGGCTCGGAGCTGCAGCGACGGCCAGCAGAGCCGCTTCTGGGCCAGGCCGCTCCCACCCTGAGCACGCTCTGTCTGAGCATCCTCAGGGCGGGAGATTTGAATCTCCCCAGCCCGGCCGCAGCAGGAGTCTGCGGCTTTGCTGGGGCCCCTTATCCATGGACGTGGATTCAGCTGCTGCGCGCGCACAGCTGTGTCAGTTATATGCGCGCGCAGGAGCTGCGTCTACGTCCCGCCGTGCATATATACAACTGTGGTTTAGTTATATAGATTAGTCAGTTGCATTAAGCTCAATGTGCCAGTTAGTTCGAACTAACATGGCCGCATTGACTCAATTTGAACGAGCCAGTTCGAATTAAGGGTTAGTTTGAAAGGTATAATCGAATTTATTAGTTCGAATTAAGGAAGCCCTTAATTCGAGCTAATGAAAGCCTAGTGTGGCCAAGGCTTAAATTAGTTTGAATTAAGCTTCCTTAATTCGAATTAATTTGCCAGTGTAGACATAGCCATAAAGACCAACAGAGTTTAGAGAATCTGAGTAAGACATGCAATCCAACTTCATCCATTCCTTTTTTTGTGGGTGCATATATATAAATATCAATGTGACTGTGTAGTCTGACTTAGCATATCTCAGAGCACAAACATCACCCAATAACACCTATTGATATCATGCCTAAATCGAAGTATTTCAGTGAAGTCTGAGGTTCCCTGCTTCAGAAACACAACAAAGGCATCATGTTGACAAATGAAGGAAATTAGGGGCCACAAGAACTGGAACCAGAGCTGTAGGCTGGAGCAGAGTTGTGCATGGCCTTGTAGGCAAGGAAACCTAATTTGAAATTACTCTTGTCTTCCATATTAACCAAGAAAGGGAATTAAGGAGCAGCATGTTCAGGATTTTTTGCAGCTGTGTTTTAGGAAAATGACCATGACCCTTGGGAAATGAGGTGGGTGTACAATGGCATCCCTCAGATGAGAACACAAGGGTTGGGTTCTTTTCTGTATGACAGTAAGGAGGAAAAATGCAAAGAGAATGCAGGTCAGATTTCATCCTGGGCTCAGAGATAGTGGAGAGGCTGTTGCTCTTCCCTCTGTTAATAGTTGCTGTGATTTGTTTGGGCTCTGGTGGGCCATTGCATCAGTGCATTCCTGCATCCTCCTCTTCCCCTTGGGGTTTCTTGGGAGGGCAGAGGGATCTACAAAACGAGCTGTGTTGCTCCTGAACAATGCCTCCTGCCCTGGTGTCCTTCCCAATTTAGCTGGTGCAAATGGGCTACAGCATGGGGGTAAACTCTCCTGCATGGCCCTTCTTTGTTGTATTCTTCCTTTCAAGTCCATTCCTGGAGGGGTATGAGGAAGAGCCATAGAACTGGTCTGTCCCTTACTGAAGGGAATGAAGAGAGGCCAGAAGACTTGGAAAACAAAGTCTCCTCTGGGCAGTGAACCCCACCCCTGCAGTCTGAATCTTCAGTTGGGCAGGAAAACAAAACCAGTTTGGAGCTGAAATGGGCGGAACTCCAGCTTGCAGCCTGGGTGTGGGTGGGAGCAATGACAGAACTGTTGAGTCTTGGCAGGTCTTCAGCTCCTAGCTGAAGACCTCATGGGGGGATAAGAGAATTCTGTGGCAGTCAGCTTTCTCCGAAAAGCCACTCTGACTGTAGAGCCAGCATCTGTGACCTTGTAGGACCTGAGCCTTTTTTTTAAAAAAAGCCGGATATATTTGCCTACTACATTATTGCTTATTTAAGCAAGAACTAAACAACAGATTACTGACTGGGAGAAGTTAGATCCCACACATCCCTGACTTCTATGAAGTGGCCTACCCCATAGATTTATTGGTATTGTAAGATTCAAGTTTAAAGAAAAAATATTTAAAAGTACCTCTCCTCTAAGTTTAGTTTGCCTCTTCTGCATTATTCTCTCTATCAGATGTGGTACCTGTGGCTTAAACTGACATCACTCCAAGTAAGTCACCTGAGTTACCCCAGTGGTGTGCAGATGTTGCTGTCTGAAGTCAAACGCAAAATGGGTAGCCAGCGGGGCCACATAATATGCTAGTGTTAGGAGTCTAAGGGCAGGCTCTTCCTTCCATGGAGGTAGAACACAAAGTGGAATTGAGAATTTACATTGGCTAATGCAATACGGGACGCTATTTTTCTGATTTTTTTTTTCCAGGACAGTTCTTACTTTCAATGGCATTTCTATTGTTATGTCACCTGAGTTGGTTTCATGACATTTAAGCCACTTAATAGACTTTTCACCTGTTGATATTAAGATAATTAAATGCACACAAACCAGACAGTCCCCTTTATTTGGAATATTTAGGTGTGGGGTTGTTCCTAAATGTTATGTAAATGCCTAGGGTAAAATCTAGCATTAACTTACACCTCATACCATCCTACTCATGTCCTTGGGAATATATGGTTGGAAGTGAAGGCAGAATTGATTTCATAAGCATTAAGTTACATCTCTAGCCTTATTAATAGGCAGCAACTTCTTTACACAAGTCAAGTGGATGCATACGTGTTGTGTCAGATCAGGGCCCAGGTGTTTGTGACTGTTACTATATTGTTAATCAGTTGCTAAGGCTGTAGGCCTCTAATACTGAGATATGGAAATTATTTTTAAATTTCACTGGCAGGGGCTGGCTGGCTTTAGACCCAAGGTTGAGTTCTTCCCCGTATGTATAGTTTAGCTGGAGACTGATGTCTTTGCTTTCTTGAAGCTGGTTCTTGCTTTTGTGATATGTTCTGGATGGTAGTCCTTTTAACAAATCTAGGCTCAACGCCATTTAAAGATACTGTTAAGCCTTTGTTTAGTGTTTGGCTTTAGGTACAGGAAATATTATGGAAGTTTCTGTATTCAGTTAACAATCTTGATTTTTCCTATTTATTTTACAGGTCTACTTTGTAATTTTGTTTAGTGTACGTACCTCATATTCCTCCTCCTGTGCATGTAGCTTGCTTAGTGTGCAGTGGGGTGAGTGGCCAAGTCCTCTGCATGATGAGTTTGGTCTAAGGATTACATTACAAGGCTTTCTTTCCTGCGTGCAACAATAATAAAAACCAGTGCTCCGAGACAAATCCTCACGCAGGACTGGGGAATCTTTGTTTACAGCTATTTCATTCTTCAGACTGGAGAGGCCTGTTCTGTCCTGAAGGATCCCTACTAACTCTGCTCCTGTCTCCTTTCCCATTTGCCCTCTGCAGGAGTCTTGCCTGCTTCTCTCTCTTGAGCAAAACTCCCTGGGACCTTATTGAATTCAGACAGAGACCCCACCGGTGTAGTGAGTCTACAGTCATTTCACACCACGTTGCTACTCCCTCTACACAATGATTGTTCCACCCTCTACCCTCTTTGCCAAACCCCACTCGGGCTGGGCAAGGTCGGGCACATGCTTACAGCTGAGAAATAGGCCACACCAAGATCAGAGAGTTAGCTGACCTCTTGCAGGGGTGTACAGGGCTGCTGTGTATACCCCCTAAGGGGAGAAGGTAGATTCACTGCTGGTGGACAACACTTAATGATTTTCTTTATATGTGTGTGGTATTGGAAAGAACTGGTCAGTTTAAGTTAACATCACAGATCGACCACATTCTATTTCAACCACATTCTTTCCAGGGCCATATCAAATGTGTCACTGTTGGGGCAAGCCTCCTTTTGCAAAGATAGCAGAGGCAAAATCTGAGGAACATAAAGCTCATGCGATTAATAAATCTGTTAGTCTTTAAAAGTGCCACAAGACTCTTTTGTCAGTCTTCTGCTGGTTGGTGTGTTGCTGCCACTCTGTGGCTTGATAGAGAATCAGCCATACAAGATGTCTAGAGGTAGAATAAAGGAGATCGATCTCTCTCTCTCTTTCTCCCTCTCGCTCTTCAGGAATTTATTTGGATCTGGGGTGTGGACATGCAATACATGTCCACCTTTTGAGATCAGTTACTGTGAATATTGTGTCTTTGATCAGAGCTGTTCAGAGCTGATAATTTGAGGTGTCCTGAAATATACATGAAAGTAATTAGAATTGGTCCAATTAGTTTTTCATTCAGAACTGAAGAGAACTGCCTGAATTTTTGCTTCTGTGGTCCTGAATCAATGGAATTTCCAGTCTTTTGAACTAAAGTCATGCTATGGGGTTAGCTATTTTGTACTGCTATGAGGAGAAAGTGTTTAGCAGAAAACCGGTTATAAGTTAGTTGTCTTTACTTCTACTTTGAAGATGCAAGTAATGGAGATTACTGCAGCAGTAACATGGAAATCATCAGTATATAGTGATATATAAGTGATATAAATCCAAATTAACCAGAACTGTGGGCTAACTACAGATCTGCTACATCCCATGGAGTTACTTGTATGCAGTTGCTCCTATATAAAGCTGCAGAGATGACTGCAGGGAACAGAGGGATCCTGATGAGTACTGACAGAGAGAAGTAAAAGGCAAAATTGTTTAATAGTTTTGCTGGAGTTGACTCCATTAACTACAGCATCTGACTAACTGCCTGACCCCCTCCAGCCCAAAATGCAGAGCAGATCTTGTCTCACAAGACTTCATTAACCTTTTGGCCAGGGTGCTATCCCTCTGTTCTAAAATAATCCAGAGGTTTAGGATTTCTGCTTTGAGACTTCCATGGTTCACCTTTATAAGAGGTACTACACTTTTCCCCAATGTATAGAATGGAAAATAGCTGTGGTATGAAAGATAACACTGTGCGATAACAGTTGGTAAATGTTGATTCTGGTGACTTTGCTGTACAGAAGTAATTTGAATCCCAAGAATCAATGTATTTGTCCTAATTAAAATGTGTGGGATAGAGGTACATGGCTTAGCTCCAGATGTGGCTGACTCTGATATGTCTACTCTTCAAAACTTATTTAATTTTCCTGTCTTTCTCAATGGGAAGATATGTCCCTGCTACTTTTGAGGGGTGGGTGAATTAGACATATACTGTGACTTTAATTTCTCAACCCTCTTAGTGACCTGAATATCCTCCCTTCCCTTCATCCATGTTGCTGTGGGGATTTACTCTTGTAAAAATATCATCTGGGAAAGCACTGAAGTACATGAAAGAGGTAAATGTCTTTAACCTGCATAATTCCTCAACCCCTCCGAATCTGTTTCATAATAGGGCCCTATTACAATAGGTTTACCACCATAGTAAGGAGGTAAAACTCTTTGTATGTTGCTGCAGTGATTTGAGATTGAAGCCGACTGTCTTTTGTTGCTTAAAGCTGTCTGTCACTATAGGCTTCCCTTCTTAAATTGATCTTCAAGCTTTGCAGATAAAGAGTTACAGCTCTTCTATCTTTCTATTTCTAGATAGAAGAACGAGCCGAGTTCTTGAACAAATCCGCTCAGAAGAGGTAAAGCAATGAACTAGATAACAGACTAAATCAAAGAAGCAAAGTGTTCAACTGGAGTAATCATTTCTCTTTTCTTCCCTCCCAATAGTGGTTCTAAGCCCACTCACCCTGCAGCAATTGTCTCCAAGATTGATAGCAGACTTGAGCAATACACTAGTGCAATTGAGGTAAGTTATTGCCAAACCATATGAACCCAACTTGGCAGTGGTGGTTGGGGGAGCCCTTAATCAGTCCATGTTTTAATAGCCAAGAAATCCAGGGCGTTTCATCGCAAAGCTGCTTCTGATGAGACTTCAGAATGAAGCGGTTCAGATGAGGTTTGAGTAAACATTCAGATGCTGATCTAACTCAAATCTTGGAATTGTGACCTTTCTTCCATCCCTTAACCCAGGTGATAAGAGTGTGCCTGAGGAATTACACTTCTAATACTTGGGGCCAAAGAGGTACCATTAAAAAACTTGCAGTATCTCAAAGGGCTCTACAATTTTTTAATGAACTGAGTGCTGCATCCTTGCCTGTTAGGTACTTACTTGTTCTCCTCATCTAACAGGTGTGTTGTTGAGGCAGAGAGGAGTGACTTGCCCAAGATGTCCCAGCAGCTCTCTGCTAGAGTCAGGATGGAAGAGATCCCACATCTCTGAACTCCCGGCTGTGTAGTCTATCCATAATACCGTGCTCCCCACTTCATCACCTGTAGCACATCCTACTCAGTAGGCCAGATTGTGGCCAGCACTCTGTAGGATGGTGGTTCTCAACCTTTTGTGGATTGCAACATGCTTGGCGGCATGTTGCAACCCTACATGACACACCAGCCCACCTCCTGCAGACTGAATCCAGCCATCTCCCCAGCTCTCCATGATACACTTACTGCTGTGTGGTAACACAGTAATGTTTCCCAACAGTGGTTGAGAACCACTGCCCTGAGCTTGGTCACATAATAATGTGGAATCCATCTCACTTCAGGCCCTGTGCTTAATGAGGATAAGCAAAATGGGAATCCCTAACATTGCTCTCCTTTCTCAGTTTCCATCTAGAACTATACCCAGCCCTTATTTCTCTTGTCCACCTGACTGCTTGTTAGTTTTAAATAAACAGTACACATCTATATCTTACAACGCCACTCTGACTTGTTGTCTCTGTATAAGACACGAGCTCTGTGAGTCAAGACCACGCAGATTTTGATTCAGTGCTGAAACTAGATGTTAGACTCCTCAAGGTAAATGGCTGAGGGTGGAGCTGTGGCCCCATCCATCTTATAGCAGCTAGTGGTGCTGACCCCATGCATGCATCAGGGAGACCAGGTTATACCATTTCAAAATGTGTAGGAGTGACTGTGATTCCAGACACACTGGACCTTCTTGTCATCTAGTGTAAATGGTATTGCTCCACTGATTTCCACAGAGCTATTCTAGACCATGTGAGGATCTGGTCCTTTGTACTTACCTTGGACACAAAGCATTGCATCAATGGAACCTGTGCGTTCCTGCCACCATCTGGCTCTTAACGTCTGGTGCTGAACTTCCGATTTTCCAGGGATGTGCAGTGTAGCTTCCCTTACAATTAGAGAGGCAAGGCAACTACTTACTGATCTACCTATCAGGACCTTCCACTTCCCCACATCCCTGACTTATTTTATTCTACAACACATGTGAGTGTTGCCAACAAAGGGGATTTAGAATTACGGTTCGGTCATACCTTGCAGAAATGCTGAACTGTTGGGCCTCTGTGATACACCTCAGAGTTGTGACATTAACTTGTCAATACCAGACAGAGCAGGCTGGACACAATGGAGAATGTATCAGTCCTTTCCAGCTTCCTTCCTCATTATATGTGGCACGCCCAGAGCCAAATCTGCGGAAGGAAGGGGAGACCCATTTCAAAGGGTTGCACATTAAATAAAATGATGGGTCAGTTGTAAGCATGACTTTATGAGCCTCTGTACCATTGCCTACAGTTTGCCACAAGCCTTGTAAATCCATGTTTAAAAACTGCATGAATGATAGCCCAGATCATGAGAACTATACTGACTTGAACAACCATACTTCAAACAAATGAGGTTCTTACTGATATCTTTGCTGAGGATCTTATCTTTATCCTCATTATAACTTGCATGGGCATGAGTGGAACTTCATTCAGCGTTAAAAATATATGTTTACAGTATTCTCCACTTGTGCCCCAGAACTGTAAAAAACACTCAGCACCCGTGTATTAGTTCTGAGGACTAACTAGCATTTGTCTACTGCAGGGAACAAAGACTACAAAACCAGCTAAGCCAGCACCCTCTGACCTTCCAGTCCCAGCTGAAGGTGTCCGTAATATCAAAAGCATGTGGGAAAAAGGGAATGTTTTCTCATCACCCTCTGGGACAGGGACACCAAATAAGGTACATATTCCTGGTTTGCATGTTTATATAGAAGTACACTAAAGACCTTTTCTTCAGTCCTTACTCCTATGAGTAATCCTTCCACCTGTGAGCAGTTGAAGAACTGGCTCTTCAAAGATCCAGCTATGCATAATTTTAATGTTATTGTGTAGGCTGTAACAGTAGGCAGTAAGAGGGAAACTTAGTGCAATAAAAGTCTTAGTTCAAAGAGATCCACCGAAACATCACACCTCAGACATCTGACACAGTCATAACTGGGTGGCTTACGCTATATAAAAAAACTTTCTGAGTTGTGATGACTTTATTAAGTCAAAAGCTACTAGTAAAGTTATGTGGGTTTTTTTAAAGCATCATTGGAATATTTAAGGTTCATATCTTGTCTCCAAGTTCATAGGCCAACGTTTCCTTTTAACAAGTCAATGTGAGTTGAAAGCACTTCTAAAAATCAAGCCATGTGTGTCTAGGTATGAATGTAGCCACCTGATTGTGAAAACTTTGGCCATATATTTTAAGAGATTATATTAACGTTGGTTGATTTCAGCCTGACTCTTATTGCATTTCAAAATTCCAGTTTAAAAAAAATCCTAGATGAAATAATTTCCTAAGCTTTCGTCTGCTTAGTCTAAAGAGCTTATTTTTAAAATTTGGAGTAAATTTGAATGCTCAGGCATCAATTAAAGCTTTATGACCACTATCCATGGGGTTAATCACATGATTATTCTGTTTACCAGCTATGATTAGACAGCAATGAAAATTGAAGGCTGTACCTCAACCAGACATAGTCTCTGAGGGAAATTCTTTTTAACCAGGGGTTTTGCTTTTTAATGTCCCAAACCACAGACCCCTTAGGCACAAGTATGCTAAAAAGCTTCTGATTAAATTTGTAAATGACTGCTTTGCAGGAAACAGCTGGACTGAAAGTTGGTGTGTCCAGTCGTATCAATGAATGGTTAACTAAGACCCCAGAGAGCAACAAATCACCTGCTCCAAAACCCTCTGTAAGTACAATTGCAATAGCTGGCTTCTGAATATTGTGTTTGCACTTAGTCAGTGGGAGAGAAATAGGTCAGCAGGTAGATGGCTCCTTGAAAGTGAGGGTGGTGCATTCTTTTTCCTTGGAGGCTTGACCTGATAGAAATATGGAAGTTGAGAATTTGTGGATGACTGTGATATCAGAACAGCTCTCTCTGTAGAGCTGATGTCCTGAGATACTGCATGGATGGATGCTCTAGAAAATCTATGAGGCAGCCATCCTACAGAGGAGAACGTTAATTTGCAGCCTCAGATGTTGCACTATGAATCTGTGATATAAACAGTCATGACCTGTTGATGAAATATTTGATGCTTTGCCTCCAAGAGGAACTTGCAAACATTTGAAATGTTCAAACTGTCAGTGTTATAAAGAAGCCTTAGTGTAAATGAGATACAGATCGTAGGATGGGAACTATACAAGTAGCACATTAAACTATTATATTTAAGCTTCCAGCACTAGTGTTGTTTGAACCATCTTGCTCCCAGACCATGTAGCTTTCAGCTAATGTAGAGGAGAGGAGCGGTGGAAAGCTTGCACAACCCTGGATCTCCCCTTTTGCCCCTGAAAATGAATGAAAGCTGCAAACTTTTCCTCCCTGTTGCCATAGCAATTCCAGGAGCAGCTGCTACTGGGCTATGGGCCACTGTCCCAAGAGTCTTTACTGCTCACCTCTCCTGTAAGAAGCTGGTCCAGACCACTGATGGTTGCCATCACTCTAAGCCTCACATAACTCTCTACTGAAGACAGCAAGCTACAAATGAAGCAAGAAGAAAAAAGCCTTTCAGACACTGCCAAGAGGGGCAGGAGAAACAAGATAAGGATTCAGGAAGGAAAGAACACATATAAACAATTCTAGTCCTTTTTCCTTCCCTGCAGTGGGAGATAATGGCACATGTTCCAAGGCATGGCAGGATTAAAGCCTCCATTGGATCATGTTTAATAAGTCACCTTATTTGGGTACTTTATAGAAAGAATCTCTTGTCATGCATATGTTGAATACATGTCCAGTTAGCTTCCACATTAATGCTAGCATAGCATGTGTTTCTGATTTACACCCCTGTTGCCTTCAGTAGGCTTGCTTGGAGTTGAGTGATTGCCCTTAAAAAGTCAGTATTTGCTAATGGTTACATGGTAACTGAGTTTAGCAGCGTCTGAACAGAAAATAAAGGTGCTCTGGGGGAGGTTTCGCTTTACTCTGTAGAATGGGGCACGACTCACTGCTGGTGGATGCTCTGTGTCTTAAAGTCTTTAATAACTCAGTCATAGGTTAGAGGTTTATTACAGGGGTGGGTGGGTGAGGTTTTGTGGCCTGCATTGTACAGGAGATCAGATTAGATGATCATATTGGTCCCTCCTGAATTTATAGTCTGAGTCTATAACTATTTAATGGCGACCATGATGGGTTGGCACAGAGTCTGGTTCTTGTCTTTTGGGTTTTGTTTCTGCTTTCTAAGCTGCGCATTAATAAACAATGAAGAATTTCATTTCTTCAAACAAATCTCTCTCTCCCCCTCCCCCTCCCTCTCTCTCAGGGGATTGTTCTCTTTCCTTTCATTATCTCTGCTTGTGTGGACTTCTCTGGGTGCCTTCCATCCTTCTATTCTTTTTGGATTGGGGGTCTCTTTGCTAAACTGGCCAGGTAAATTGGTTCATAAATCACTCTAAGGTATGATATGAGCATAAACCTATATCTCTTTGAATGCTATTAGGACTAGCCAAGGGACAATCAAAATGGTCTCAATTTCAAACCCATCTTTTCTCCCCCTCCCTCATATGCACGGGCTGTCTTTATTTCACCTCCTTAAAGCCATCTGAAATGAAGCTGAAAAGATTAGGCCTGCGGATGGTCCTCTGGAGAGTTCGACCATTAGTAGTTTTGCACTAGCCTTTTGGAGACTGAAATAAACTCAGCAATAATTTCAGCCACTCACTGTTGTTTTTTGCTTGTGCTCAAGTTTTGATACATTCCTAGAGCATCACCATTGTACCAAAATGCCCCTGAGAGAAATCTTGCTGCTGTTCAGCACTAGGGAGCTCTTCCTTCCTGTTGCAGAAATTCTTGTGTCCAACAAGCATGTCTACATAGGGGAGGGCAAGAAATATAGTGGAAACAATGTCGGACTTGTACCTTTCGTGAGGTGCTGAGGTGGAAGTTTATTTTCACTTCTGGATGTTTCTCACACACTTTCTGTTCTGCTGGCACTTTCTCCATGCTATAGATTTAAAGGAATTCAAATGGATATAAAGAAATGGTTTATGGTTGTGGTAGATCACTAAATCTTTACTTGAGCATGCACAGGAAGAACTGCTCTTCCATTTGTACACTGAGACTATGTCTACACTTACTAAAGTTAGTTCCAATTAGTTAATTCAAACTAATTTTAGTTAGTTGGTTTGAATTAACTTAATTCGAACTAGCAAAATTTATGGCACTTGCTTAGTTCAAATTAGCGAATTGCATTGAGTTCAATGGGCCGGTTAGTTCGAACTAAGAAATTAGTTTGAACTAACATGGCCACATTGGTTAATTCGAACAAACTAGTTTGAATTAACCCTCAGTTCGAATAGCATATTTGAATGTATTCGTTCGAATTAAGGAAGCCCTTAATTCGAACTAATGAAAGCCTAGTGTGGCCAAGGCTTAAGTTAGTTCGAATTAAACTTCCTTAATTCGAACGAATTTGCCAGTGTAGACATAGCCTGAGTGTCCCCTCTCTCACTTTTTTAATGTAGTATTTCTGTTCCATCTCTGGGTGAGACTACATGGTTCTACATTTTTAAAAAAACACCCCATTTATATATACAGAATTATCTATATATTCAGGCTAGACTACATGTCACATGATGCACTGCTGTATGTGACTTCCATGAGGCATGAGACTTAAAGAATGCAGTGTGTGGACCAGCCAAGGAGCCCAGACCATGGGAGAGAATGGGGGCATGAAATATCCAAATTACAATTCCCATGAGGTATTGAGGCATCTTGGGCAGATTTATTTTGACGTTGAGCTGCCTCTAAATGATTTGAAGTGAAACAAAACAACCTCAGTGTTTCAGTTCAGATCAAACCTACCTGAGACTTAATATTTCCCCCCAACAGAAAATTGAAGCTCTGCACCAAAATTCAAATTTTTAGAGGGAAAAAATGTTTCCACACCAACATTACATTGCCCCCTTGTGTGAATATATTACAATAAGACCCAACTTAGGAGAACTATAAATTGGCTTTGATAGAATTTTGTATTACAGGGATATGCATGTTTGATAATCATAGAAAGTGTCACGTATCTTTTTACTTGAGAAATGCCGAATGCTCAAATTACTTCCTCTGTAATTACTGTGTAAAAAGAAAAAAAATTACACATATTGGGACTGGGGAGTGACCTCAATATTTAAGGTCTTATAAGAGATCAAACACCAGCTGTAGCCTCTGCCACGAATATAACAGCTGTCATCTGGTTTAGAAGTGAAAAATGTATACTCACTTCTTATATAGTATTTAACATAGAAGTAAAAAGCATATAAATAACTTATGGAGAAAAATAATGCAGGCCATTTGTTTGTTATTGTGCATCTGTGAAAACCTATTATGAATGGGGTTTATACAGGCATAATGTGTTGGGCATTTTCCATGGGACTTTACAGTACACCCCTTATTCCACTTAAATAAAACAACTCTGAAGTATGCTTCTTTGCTTCCTCAAAAATAGGATTTAAGACCAGGTGATGTATCCAACAAACGTAATCTCTGGGAGAAGCAATCAAATGAAAAGGCAACCTCTCCTTCAAAGGTAATAGCCATTGCAGAGAGAACAAAGACACTGAGTGAGACTTTCAGAAGGCACAAGGTGCCTAACTCATACTTGCATTCAGCAGGAGTTGGGCATCTAACTGTCCTTTGTCTTTTGAAAATCTCCCCCTTTTGTCTATAATATTATATGTTTTGCAGGCACTCTGCAAGTGAATGGATGAATTTTCCCTGTGTGTACCACACAATCCTTAGTTCCTATTTTGAAGAACTAAATGGTCCATAGATCTTGTGTTGGCCCTTTCCACAGAGATGAATTTATTTCCACTCTGAATAACCTGCTCCAAAGGGGTAGCCGTATTAGTCTAGATCAGCCAAACAAATGAGTCACTTTTAAAGATTAACAAATTTATTTACCGCATGAGCTTTCGTGGGAGAAAATCTCAGTTCGTCAGACGCTTTCAAGATCTGAATAATCTGGTTTTCCTACATTCACCGTTCTTTAATGGTAAATTCTGACTTTTTTGTGTGTGTGTGTGTGCTTTGTAGGTAACAGCTATGGGGAAAAAGTCAGAGACTAATGGTAAGTGTTGCTTCTAATTGTACTATACATTAAATGGAAAATGTTGCACATGTTCATATAGATGCAATCAACTTTTAAAACTAAGCCATTAGTGGTGGCACACAAGAAATAGTTCTTCCTTTGTATTTCAAAAAGTAATTGCTACAGATCATAACCTGATAATTATTTTTGGGTAAGCAGCACAAATCTTCCTTTGGGGATGAGATTTCTCTAGCCAAATTTGTAAAGCATTCTGTGAACAACACATTTAGAGTGTTAGCTAGAGCCAGCGCTGTCCCGTGGGGGGAGCAGGGCCTGGGGCCAAGAGGCCAAAGCGGGGCCCCGCCTGTGGGGGGAGGGGGAGGAGTCGGAGCCGGCTCCGGCCAAGAGGCCGGGGCCTCCTGTGTGTGGGGGGTGGAGCTGGAGCCGGCCGTGTGGGGCAGGCCGGCCCAGAGGCTGGGCCCCATGTGCTCTGCCCTTGGGCCTGTTTGCTCCACCCTGGGGGCAGGGAGGGCCAGCCCAGGGGCCAGGCATAGCCCTCCCATCCCGCCCCGCCACCTTTGGCTGGGTGCCAAAGGCAGCGAGGCGACCGTGGGAAGAGGGGCTGCGGCACGCGCACGCACGGGCCCCGCACTTCTCCACTGGGAGCAGGACAGTGCGGGGCCTGGGGCGATCGCCCCATTTGCCCCCCCCCCCCCAGGGATGGCCCTGGCTGGAGCTGCAGAGGTCCACTGAACTGTTAGAGGCCCAAAGAACAGGCCTGTCATTTAATTAATTCTCCCAGGTGTTAAGACTCTGAGAATAGTCCTTTCAAGATCTGTAAATGTTTTTCATCAAAACTGTTTAAAAGAGGAGAGGGGGAAAAAAGCACTGAGTGATGCTAATGTTGCAGTGTTGCTCTGCTAAGACTGGAAACCCTGAGGACTGGTGAAAACAAACCCATAAGATGTCTCTGAACAGTACCGTTAGCCAAGGGAGAAGTCTGATGGCAAACAAACATGCAGTCATTTGTTGTTGATTCTTAAATCTTGCTCATGTGAGTTGCTGAGGGCACTCCACACCCCAGACTTGAATTGGAGTCAAGTTCAAAGGTCTCACCCTCAGGTCCCCTCAGACTGCAGCATTGCCTGGGTACCTTCTCACAGCATAAACTACGTCTAGTGTTTCCAGTTGGGCCAAATTTGAGTCAGAAGTTTGAAATAAATTGTTTGAGAGCTATGCTGGGGCTGTGTCAAAGGGAACTAACCACGCTTCTATTAGCACTTCTGCATAGGCTGTACTTGTATTCCAAAGCTCTCCAAGGAAAACCAGGTACAGGAAATTGCCTCTGCAGAACAGGAGTAGGGAAAAATGCTCTTAATCTATTAAATAATTAAAATTGATCAGTAGCCCATTCAATAGGATTCCCTTAAATCTGAAATCCATACTGGGAACAAAACTATCCGTGAAAATTCTGACTTAAAGGGGAAAAAACTGGGGACATTCTGTGGGTTTTTCCTCATTGTTCCAGTTTTAGAAATCTGTCTTATAACAACACCTGCACTGTTCATAAAGCTCTAGAAGATGATGCATTATATAAAAAGTAACCCTCATATCACTCCTATTAAGTGGCTCTCATTTTTTTATTACAGTGAAATTAAGACAGAGCTTTTTACAATTGCTTACTGTTGGCCTAGCTCTGCTCCCATGGAAATCAATGGCAATTGTATCATTGACTTCCTTGGAATCAGAGCTAGGCTAGCACTGAGCATTCTTGGCAATATCAACCTAAATGGCCTATTCAAAGCTGTACGGGTCAAGATAAAGAACTGGGATGGGAACTCCTGAGTGCCAGTCCCCCAGGCCTCTGATTAGCAGACCATGCTTTTATCACTTATAGAATAATGTTCTTGTTCCTGGGGTCTGGAACTATAGTTGTTGAGCAGGCTGGGGCAGTCTGTCTAGATACCACCACAGGTGCAAATAAGGGATTCCGGAAATGCTGAGTGAGGAACATGCTACGTCGTGCTCCTCGAAAGAGTCACTATACTCCCGCCACCTGCTCCACAGGTTGCTGCCAGATGCTAGCAAGTGTCTTGGAGCTCCAATTAATCCACCCTTGGGGCCATGGAGTACTTCTGGCTGCTAGCCTCACCATGTAGCCTTGCAGTAGTAGCAGGTGCTGTAAGGTGAAAGGACTTGAGGCAAATTAATCCAGCATTGCCCTCCCTATAGGCTAGGGATTCATCTTTGACATAAAGCAATCTTTAATCGTTCTCTCTTTCAGCAGGTTTGAGACAATTTGAGAAAGAACCCTAAGAGGCGACAAAGATGCTGGACCAACTCCTTTGAAAAAGTGCTAAATTGTCCTTTTTATATTTATGTTTATTTACCAAAATGTCTTTTTTTGCATTATCCCAGTTAAAACCATGTATATTAGCACTGTATTTAATAATCAGTCTAGACATTCATCCTAATAATACTGCCTTGGCACAAGAGCCTTTATTCCTAAAGAAACCCATGCTGTGAAAAACTCTCCTACTGATAGTCCTAACTACATGTCTGAACAGTGATTTCAGCTGGCATAAGAGGTCAACCCCAAAATGCATGTGCAGTTGAATTACTTAAGAAAAGTGTGCAGTAAACCTATAAAAACAGTGGTTACTTTTGGAATACAGAAGTCTTTTTCTGCACTTTAGACTAAGGCATGGAAGAAATCTTTAGTTGACAATGTAATATTTTCTGTAAGTTGCCCATGTCATAAATACTGCATCAATAACTTGTTTAAATTTTTATTTTATACTTTAAGTATCAATTTTTTTCATTCTAGTTTAAGTTAATACCTAAATTTGGATGATTGTTAGCTGACAGCGGTACTGATACTCTGTTTTCGTTAGTGATTAGTAAATGATTGCAATATATACACATAGCTTTACAAAGTTTAGCTTTAAGGCACTACTAATGGTAGAATGCTTTAATTCATGCTAGAGAATTATATTTAGTAATGAACATACATAATTATCCAATATCACAGCTTTTTAAAAAGTCACACTTTTCTATACTAAGATTTCATAATTTGCCATTAGAGGTATGGCATGATAAGTATTAAATTTTTTTAAAATGTAAGATGCCCAGTAATGGGAAATGAAAAAGAAAAGTATAGTTTTAAAGAGGGGAAAATAAGGGTATAGAGGATCAAAAGTAGTTACATGTATAAAACATCGTAGTTTAATTTATGTAAAACTACCAGAATTAAAAAAGTAACACAGTTGGATCTTAAATTACTGTACACAACCTTGCCATTCATCAGTGCCGTATATTACATCCACCTAACTATTCAAAGTGAGGTAAGCCTCTATTTTATGGTGTTTAACTATCTCCAAAAGTTCTTATTTACAGATGTTTTGTTTGATTTGTATATAGTAAACACAAAGCTATAAGTCAGCTTGGTTTGAATTTACATGCTGTAAGGTTTAGCATTTCCATCCTACAGTATATGGGTGGAATAAACTAGTTAACTGAAGTAGCCCTAAAATGCTTACCAGCTTTATGCAATGGAACTACAGAGAACTCCCTTTTCATCACTATTTCTTTTGTAGCATCTGACTTATTAAAAGAAAGAAAGGGAGAATATAATATTTCAGTCCAAAGATGAGGTCCCCTGCTTAGCTGAAACATCTTGTTTACATATTGAGATGCGCTTGGCTGGCTGTAGGGGATGAAACTGTGCAAACAGTGCCTGGCATTGTTTCTGAATTGTCATGTTTTTTGTCTTGGGTTTTCATAAACACTTTTCTTTGAATCTTTCAAATACATTTGATAGCTGCAATAAAAATGACGTGTTCAAACAATATACTCTGAAACTACACCAGTAATAAATGGAATATTTCCATCAACAGTCCCTGTTTGTCCAATGATTTGGAATACATCATTTGTAAGTGGGACAGTGCATTGTGGCAAAACACTAACGCAGCACAAACATGCAGCATGGTAAAGCTGATAAACATATTGTGTGTATTGTGCATATAGTAGACAGATGATCTTCTAAACCTGTGATGTAAATATAAAGTGGTTTTAGGTTATATATTGGTGAATGGATCCCCAAGGAAAAGCTATGAAATGGAAAACTCAGGACCCAAAGTAGCTGTGTTCTATTACCCTTCAATAAGTAAGCACTGGTATAGTTTGACAGTTCCAAGCTATCATGTTTTTAAAAGTATTTTGTACATGAAAAGAGCTGTTTCTGCTTCAGAAATTGGGATTGTCTGCAGGCATCGATGATCCTTTTCATGCTTCCAAAAATAAAGCAGGAGGTGAGGTTTGTGGCTGCGTATAGGGGAGAGGGTGATCCCAGACAGACTGCAGAGCACTCGCCATTTCTTCAGGATGAAAATGAAGACAGTAGTAAGTGGCAGTGCTGCTTGCTCCATGTGAGATTTTTGAGCAAGTGACTTAACTTGTCACGTACAGAAACATTTTCCGTGTAGGGTGCAGTGAAACCTGGGGACAGATTCTGATCACAGTGAAGTTAATGGAAAGAGCTTTTCAGGAGCACATCCTGTCTCTTGCTTGCTGGGGTACTAATACTAGGTAACAAGTGGCTTATATTTAGAAAGAGAATGGGCACCCATGTGTTACCCTATTGTTGAGGCTATATTAGAATTATAGTCTGGCCCAAGTATATCCATAATTTAAAACTAGATGACTTGGGGGGGGAGGGGCAACGTTTGCTCTGACTCTTGTCCACCTGGACCCATCACGTTTTCCACACACAGGATATGTTTGTCTTGATCCATGCTGATGCTATAGGCTTCAAAATATGATTGGGGAGGGGCATTTTTTTCTTTGTGTAACTATCCCCCCCCCCCCCCCCCCCAAAAAATGGAAATCTAGGTAATGCTAGGTAGGTGCTTAAGTTCCCTATATAACCTTACCTTGTGTATATGCATTACTAGTCTTTATATGATCACCTGTTCTTCCACAGGATTCATTGCCTCAGTCAGGGCACACAGGAAGACCACTTAAGGCAAAATCAAGGAGACACTTAACTTCTGTTTTTACTTAACTTATGGAACAGAGCTGGGATGGCTCCAGCATCTAGCGCCACCTAGTGGAATAGCTAGCTAAAGACTAGAGGCACAGTATTAGGTGAAAATGACTATTGCTACAGCAGCACTGTAGTGCCTACGTATTTATTTTAAACTCAAACTGGAGCAATGTGTATGAAAAAAGGTGTCTGCTGTACATGGCAGGAAGAGCTCTACAGTCATTCTTCCCTTAGTCCTCAAATTCTTTTCTACTGTATAGCCTCCCCTTGCTTTAGCTCAGCTGTGATCTAATTATATATTTTTAAAAAATTGTAAATTTCGGGGATTACAGGCTATTTCAGTATTCTTAAACATGCTTTTTCATTTTTAAAGCATCAGGACTCATCTCAGAAGTCCTTCAATTTTGATCAGGGAGTATTATAACAATCCAGTTTTGTGTCCAAGAATTCCAGAGCACATTTAAGTATTGCACATCAGCTATAAGGGAGATATTGTGAGACGCTTTCTCCCCTGTACATCCCTCTGAGCCCAGAGCTCCTACAAGTCTAGTCATACCCTGGAAAGATTTCCCGCTTCCTGATGATGCTCAGTTATCAGGTTTGTCATTTAGTCACACACCCGATTAGAGTAGCCATGAATTCTCCAGTCATTCAAATAATTGTACTCTGAATTGTTTAATGTGTTAGGTACGTTAGGTCCAGGATAGTTATCCAGACTGAACAATCAGACAAGTGATATACAAGTAACTGTACCTAGAGTTATGTAATACAGTACTAAATTACCTTGAACTCTTCGTAAAGTGACTAGATGGGAAATGGAGTTTAATACATGAAGTAAACAAAAGGGGAATGTAGAAAGAGTGTTTTTCTGTTAGTCTTGCAAAAAGTAGCACCTCCTGCCCTTTGATAAAAAGGTATTCCATCAAAATGCATTAAATGCTTGTTCTTTAGCTTTTTAATACATTCCTTCCTTCAACCCACACGGTGGTGGTAAAAGGAGGGCAGATACAGTAGCTGAAGGACACTGAGACAATCAGTACAAGAGAGCACTTCAGAGCAGAACTGTGTAATAGTCAGAGATGCCAAGGAAACACCACCTTTAATAATCTTCTTTGAATGGATATTCCTTGTGACTGACAGCCCTAGAAAGAGAGTGGGTGTTACTGAGTATTCAGACAACTGCGAGTATTTCCTTTTTTCAGGAAGACAGGAAGGGTTTGAATAGGGCACAGGTAAATGTTAGTCAGCAGATACCCCTCAGACACTAAAAGCATTCTTAACCTCCCTCCCACTCCTTCCATGGCTCCTCCAGCTTAGTTAGAGGAACACTGCTAGCTGAAGCAGTCATTTAATTGAGGTATTCAGATCATGCGGACAAACAGAGGGGATGCTACCTGGTAAAGTAATCACTATGCAGGCATTATTCGCCTCTTAACATCAGTCATTTTTAGGCTTGATCTACAGTATAGGGGAGGTCAATGTAAGCTGTCTTGCATCAATCTAGCTCCTGCTGATGCAAGTTCCTTTGTGCACCAGTTTAGTGCCACCACCTCCCCAAGCAGCATAGGTTCACTGTCTTTGCAGCATCAATGTAGACATTATGTTGCTTATATTGACTGTTGTTACTGGCTTGCAGGAAGCACACCCCACATGGTTAATACAAACCAAGGTAAGTGCTCTAGTGAGGATGTGCACCATCAACAAGGTGTGCACACTCCCACAAGCAAGTTAATAATTGCAGTGGCTGTATGCTGACAAAGTTAGGTTGTCATGATTTTACGGTGTAGACAAGGTCTAAGGATTGTCTTATTACCCAAAGCCCATGGTTTAAAAATCTGGGGCTTGCATGCTTTCCCTTCCTCAAGGAAAGAGAGAGAAGGAATTCCTTGCCTTTGAAAATGCACATAGCTAAAAGCAATAGTAAACAATGAGTGAGATTTTTCACAAGAAAAGAAACCTACGTGGACATTGTAACGACCCTCCAATTTCTGTTAAAGCTGAGAATGGTTTCCATCTCCTGTTCAGTCAATTCAAAGTCAAACACCTGAAAGGAAAGTGTTCTCAGTTAGGTTTGTAAGCAGCCAGAAATTAAGTGCACCTAAAATAAAGATAAAGCAGTTATGACTTAAAGCAGGGGTGAATTGTACCAGATTGGAGTAATTCAGAATCTTAACATTCCAGCCAGAGTTGGATTTTCACCTTTCGTGCCCCTAGGCACAGCATCTTCAGTACCCTGTCCCCATCCTACCTACAGCTGACCAAAAATTCTGCTGAAGCCAGTTTAGTTATACCATTGACCCTCACTTCTCATTCTCAGCTGGAGTGGAATACCCAGCACTAGGACACCTTATACACCCATGACAAATCTTTCACCTATAGCCTAACTGCTCATGTGACAGCTGGTTTCCAGAAATTCTACACAGAATACAACTAAAAAGTCTTGTGACTTCTACAATATCTAATGTAAACAAACATCTTAGATTCTAAGCCCAGATTACCTCTTTACTCCCAATTTCTACTGAAGTCAGTGGGCTGCTGGGTGAGCAAAACCAAAGACGGAAGTAGAAAGTAGACGGAGTCCAAAACGGAAGACTTGTGTGGTATCTCCTCACCTATTGCCCCACTGACTTCAATGGCAGTCCTCAGGGGAGAAACTTCTCTGCACTGGGAGAAAGAGGAGCGCTGTCCAGCTGCAAGCCTCTCAACATTATGCCATTTTCATCTTCAGGAATCTACACGCTTTGCAGATCTTAGCAGATGATGTAGACCGCCCCCCTTCCCCTTTCCTTTTCATAAACATAAGCATTCAACTACTCAGAGTTGTTTCAGGACTGCAGTCCTCCAAGAGTGATCAGTGCAAGATGCTTCAGAAGAAGATGCAAGAATACCTGTGGTGGAGAATTGTGGAATAACCTTATCTTAGAAGACTTCTTTCTAACGCCCATCAGTTAGTGGTGGCATTAAATCCTGAAGCATGTATGTTTATGGTGCCAATACATTTTTAGCCTCTCTGACACAATTGCTAATGTTCTAGTTATCGAGAAGTATTTCAGCCTACTAAGGTTTTGGTGCCAGTGATGTATTGGGGCACTGCATTCCATGGATAATTTATGCATTGCACAAGTTCTGCCTGTCACATTGTTCTTGTATTAGACGATATAAGCAAGGTTAGTTGGAGCTATCAACCATTGTCAGCAGTGCCTTAAAAACCATTTTTAAGTCCTCTCCCATCTAAACTTAAAAATAGTCTTCATACATATTTGTCCATGTTATTAAATCTACTCACATTAAATTAGGTAAAGGAAATGCATCCCAGTGGGTAGAGCATAGGGATCTATTCCAAGCTCTGCCACTGAACTACCAGGTGACCGGGGGTAAGTCATTTCACCACCCGTGCCTCAGTTTCCCCATTTGCACAGGTGGATAATAAGTCTGACTTCTGTTGCAAAGCATTTTGAGCTCTACTGCTGAAAAGAGCAATGTAAGAGGTAGGTATTAAGTTTAACTCTTATCTACAGAGGAGTAGAATTAAAGCTTAATATTAAGAGACTTAAAATAAAGAGACTCAGTATGATCAATAAAATGTGAGCGTGGTTATAAATTTAACAAAAAACATAAGTCCAATTCATTTTTCACATGAAGCTAAACTAAATATTTATTACTGAATGCTACAATATTGAAGGAACTTTCCACCTCTCTGTCCCTTTCTCTTGTTCCCCTCAAATATAATTTGGGAATAATGAGAAAGTAGGAATCTGTCTTGCTAATGAAATGGAGAGGTGTAGCAATCATCTCATTGGAAGCTTTACCTTAAAGTTCTCTTCAATACGCTGTGGTTTGTCAGACTTAGGAATGACTGCCACATTCCTCTGGATGTGAAACCGGATCAGAACCTGAGAGTAGAGAACAGGAATGGTGTTGACACAGAAGCTATTAGTGACTAGTGGAGCTAGTCAAGGGTTTTTTTTTGTTGTTGTTTTAAATAAGTTTTCTAGAAATCTAGCACTTATTTTGATTACAAATTGATTCCAGTTTCTGCAAATGTATTATTGTTCAGAGGTATTCCCCAGATAGTTTGTGCAAACAGCTCACATCCTATGGTGTGTTTGCAAGCTGTTCACTTCAATTATTAATTATTTGCAATGCCATTGTTTCTGCTTCTTGCTCAGGCAAGAAGTTTTTGGAAAAAGGGATTCACTGAGTGACACCTGTGGCCTATGTTATAGAGGGGCTCAGATGCTCCTAAAAGGCCCCTGCTGGTCTTTAAAAACAGAATAACGAATGGTTAAGGCTCCCAGTTTTGAAGTCTTCAACAGGAAAAAAAAACATTTTCATGAAGCATTTTTGAAAAGAAGTTCTCCCTGTTTTTCAACCTGTTTTACAATTGGTGTCTGACAGCTATGGACTGTATGTGAATGTGGGGATCTCTATGAAAAGTCATTCAGACATTTCTATGAGCAAAAACTCATTTGTGGGAGTGTCTGAACAGTGACCATTAAGATAAACAAACATTATCAAACTGAGCAGCCATGAGAAATTTTCTTCAACTGTTCATAAACTTCAAATTCTGGACAACAAACACCTACCAGCTTTAGGAAATAGTGAGGCTGCCATGAAAAATAATTCAGCTGGATCAAAGATTCATAGGATGGTTTGGCTGAACCACATTTGATTTTTTCACAGCTTCTTTCATTATTAAATTCATATGATCAACGTGGCACTTTCTGGAGGGCACCTGCAGACCCATCTCTAAGGCTGGTTAGTGATAATCTGTGCTAATGACAGGCACTCCCTGTTCTCTGCCAGCTCCATTCTGTTGCCAGGCAGAATGATTTTCTGACAATCTCTCTCCTTTGAAACTGAATTACATTTAAAATAAGCCATTCTGAAGTAACACTGTGTGAAGAAGAGGGCGTATCTGTGAGACTGCAATATCAGTGCAAGGCCATTTATTAGAAAGGAGGCAACATGTTCTGCGCATTGACCCCAATGTACCTGAGCAGAGGTTTTGCCATGTTTAGAGGCAATCTCTTTAATCTTGGGATCTTCCAGCAGCGTAGGATCCCCTGGTTTGGCCCTATAAAAAGGAAAGAATAGCCAGTATATTAATGGTGGAAAAACAACCCCCATCCTGTCCAGGAAACGTGATATATTTCACAGGAGATTTGCAATATAGCAATAGAACTACATATTGATTGTAACTGCACTGTTCATTCTACTTTCTTCAACACTTCAAGACACACTCACACACACACACACTCCTGGCTGCTCTCAAGAAGTGAGGCTGCAAGGCATTCTTACCATGGCCTGTTAGGAGAACCGAGGGGACTGTACGCCGTCACAGAGATCCCTTTGGATTGGCAATACTTAATCAACTTCTCCTGGGTAAGATATGGGTGACACTCAATCTGCAGGCACAAGAACACATAGGTTCACCCAATGGCAGAGTGCAATGGTAGTGCTCCAGAGAATATAGACCCTATGCCTATATATTCTATATATAAAGGAGAATATAGACCCTTCGGAGCCAGTCATATGCCAATGGTATAAAGAAGTTATGCAGAACTGTTGGGGAAAAAAAGACAACTATGTGCCTTGCTGTCAATTATTATTTGCTCTAGAATAGCATCTAGAGGCCTGAACCTATATCAGACCCACACAATGCTAGGCCCTGTACAACAGAGAGGCAGCCTCAGCCCTCAAGAGTTTCCTGTCAAAGACAAGATATACAAAACTCTATTATCACAATCTGTAAAATAGGGAACAAGGGTAAGTGACTTGGCCAAGGTCATGCAGGAAGTCTATGGCAGAATAGGACATTCCAGGTCTACCATGTCCGCATCCAGTGAATTGATCCTGAAACGGTTCTTCCTTCTTTTACCATGATGATGCTTTATGGAAAACCTGATATTATTTTACTTAACCATTTCACACAAAAGTTACTCTCCTATGGTGAGCAGAATTTTCCTAGGCTGGTATAAAAGTATTGCTTTAACTTTACTGTATATATGCTACACAGCAGACTAACTGAGGTTGCAAAAACCAGAACTTTTGAGATTTCCCAACTTGTTGCTTTAACATCTTAAATTTTTTTTTCAGGAATGTAATTTTGAATCTTCTTTCATATACTGATCACACATTCAAAGAATGCAGTCTAAAACATACTTGTGCTTCTATCCAGAGCAGTGCATCTTAGCATATTGAAACATTGTTATACAGAACTGTGTGTGACTAGATCTATATAATTTTTTCAAGCATTTCTTAGACTGTAAACCTTTCAGGGCAAGGATTATATTTTTCAACTGTATAAGATTAATGCACCCACCAGAGTGGAGACCTAATCCTGACTAGTTCCAAAGGAGTAGCCGTGTTCATCTAGATCAGCCAAACAAACACTTTTTAAGACTAACAAATTTATTTATCACACGAGCTTTCGTGGGAGAAAATCCCACTTCGTCAGATGCTTTGAAGTCATTTGGGTAATGCAGCTACATAATATTAGACAATAACATTTTTTTAAAAGCTTTTAAAGCAATTTGTTAAAATTTTAAAAAGGCATTGAGCAAAATGAAACTGATTATTATGCTCCATAAATAAAGAGCCAAATAAACTAGTTATCAAATCCTTCATCCTGACTTCTGAAACCTCAAGAAACTGGTTGAGCAAGACCCTCTCCACATATTCACAGGTACAAGGAAAAAGCCTTCAACTTGATTCTGCCAAGTTTTATCTTATGCAGGTAGTCTTATGACCATCAGTGGCACTATTCATGTGAGTATGGACTCATGTTTATACATTATGCTGCAGATACTGTGCTAATTTGGCATTTTCAACTGCTAAGTCTCAATGGTCATACGATTTTATGGTTATAACGCTGTGTCTACAAGTACAGGAACTTCAGCATGATCTAAGCTTAGGTGGGAGGGAAACAAAGAGACAAAGGAGCCATTTAATAAAGCTGTAAACATGTCAGGGGGGAAAAAACGTATATAGGAACCCTTCTAATCATACTGCAGAACCATGTGACACAAGAACAATAAAACTAGAAGCACAGTCTTAAAACCCTGAAATGCCCATGAATGCTATTGCCCAGTGTACTGCGTTGTGCAGAGGCAAGAGAAATTTTAGCCATATAATGCCAGAAATCTCTAGTTATTTTATTTTTCGTTATTCTACACATGCTGCTATGAGATGTATCATGTCAGTTTAGATACCACCCGGATCCAATGGCATACAAGTTAAGATGGCCGTTCAACAACAACACAACACACTCGTGACTGTAACATCAGACATTCCTGAGTTCAGTATTTTGCTAAATTCCAAACATCTTTTTTAAATTCGGTGCAAGCATATGTAGTCCAGCTCTTAGATACATGTTCAGCAAAATCCAGTGGGAACAAATAGCTTACCTGGTGATTTGCAGGCTTGTATTTTAAACCAGGCTTGGTTAACAATCTCTCAATCTGGTTGTGATTGAAGTTGGAAATTCCAATGGCTTTCACCAGACCTGCATCCACCAGCTCTTCCATAGCCTAAGGAGACAAAGGAATCCAGGAATCTTTTTTTTTCTCTACTCAAGTAACTGATAAACCAATGAGACAGTCAGACTACTCACTAGATGATCTAATGGTCAAGTCTGGCTTTAAAATCTTTGCATCTATAAATAGACTGTTCACACTCAGCATGTCTGTTTTCCAGAGTCCATCAGGGGAAAGTGATACAGGAAGAGTAGCCTAGCCCACTCTTTTCCCAGGAGAGCCATCTCGTTCTTTTAGGACACTGTCTTTTTAATGTCATTTTATAGGCACAAAGAGGTTAAAAAAAAAAACATTCAATTTTTGATCTGACAGGACAGAGACATGAGGTGCACAGACCTGAGCCTCAGGCTACATTGGTAGCTGATAACACTGTTCTTCCCCAGAATGCTCAGCCTACCATGATGTGGAAAATGGAATGGTCAGAGCCATTAAGCCACCTGGGTTGTGGGTAGCAGCAACAGATATAAAACCATGCCACTCAAATGGAATAAGGGATCGTGCTGAACAAAAAACAATAGGAAACCCTGAATTCTGAGTAATGCGAAGACCCTGTGAGCAGCCCTTAGCTGAGTACATCTTTCCAAACCCTAATATGAACACTGCATCCCCCACCATTACTGGCCAGGGCAGGATCAGGCCCCAGGGGGCCTGAGGCTGGCCATTATGCCCTCCCCGTGGCACCCAGCCTGGCTAGTGCTGCAGATGCTATGTGGGGAGGGCGAGGTCCAGGGCCCACAGCCCTGGATGTTGCTATGGAGGGGGCATAGCCAGCGCTGAGGAGGGTCTGTGGCCCAATGGTGCTGCATGATCCAGGGCTCTTTGAGCCAGAGACCATGGTGCTCCTGCCCTGCTCCTGGGCTGGCTGGTCTGGATGGGGCGGGCAAGCCGATGGCAATTGGCAGCAGTGCGCCACTCAGTGGGGGCCAGATTTTGGTGGGGCCATGAGGCATCACTTCAGGCTAGGGCCTAGGGCTGCAGCTCTTCAAGGCTCTGCCTAGATCTGGCCCGTTACTGGCACTTAACTTCTGTTCAACTTCCGGTGAGTAAGCACAGAGAGTGAATCTTTACCTCCCATGTGTCCAGAATATCCGTGTTACTGGTAACAATCATGCCATTGTCATCTACAGGGTGCGTCTCCTCACCAGCCTGTCATGTCAAGACAAAGTTTAAAGAGATCTGTTTTCAGAAACTGGAATACCCAAATTCTACCAGCTAGTCAAAGGGGTTGCATAGGCCCTGATTCAGCAAGGTACTAAAGCACATGCAGAACTTCAAATCAATAGTACTGCTCATGTGCTTAAAATTATGTACATGCTTAAGTACCTTACTGAATCAGAGCCATCCTGCATAGGGTGACTTTAACTGGAGCAAATGGAGGGAAAACAGGAACCTTTGTTCAAGTAATTAGCTTAATAAGTCTCAAGAGAGGAGAGGGAAGCCACCCATTCTTTGTTACAAGTTTCCTGCCAGCTTCATTCCAAAAAACTATGGTTAATTCTGTGACTTGCTTCATGTTCCACTAATAATCACTCTAAAATAGACCAGTAAGTCCAAAACCAGGAATCTACACAATACTACCTCAATCTGTCAAATGCCTCAACTTGTATAATACATTATGACATGATGTGACCTTCCTCAGAAGCAATGGCTTTATTGCTATCATATCTTTCATTAGCAGTGCCTTATATTGATATCCAACTCCCTGCAGCTGAAGAGGCCTCGGTGTGAAATCCCCTACTCTAAACCCATGCATTCTATATTGTAAACTTGTAGTTCTGCTATTGCTTAGCTAGAGAAAAGTGTAGCATGCTGTCACCAGAACTACCAAAGAGATAATCCCATTTCTCTATATAGTCACTCATATAGATGAATAAAGCAGGGCAAAGATGCTTTCCAGAAGGAGGCTAGTCCTCCTTGATTGACTAGATGGTGGCCATGGCCTTGCATCCAAGTACTCAAGGATTCGCTCAGGGTGAACAGGAGGAAAGACCTCGAGAAGTCATGCTACCTTGAATCCCATAGGAAAATGAATAAGGTAGAGGTCCAGGTAATCCAGTTTCAGTGCCGTAAGGCTTGTCTGGCATGCTGCCTTCACAAGGGATGGTTCATGAAATGTGCACCACAACTGCAGGCAGAAAACCAAGCATGAGAGTTATTCTGACACATTACAGAATCACCCTGACTAGAGAGAGGCTCTGACCACATCGACTATAAGCAAGTCTGAGAGCCTCACCCCTTCCACTTACATGGCCTATGCCAAAGACAGACTGATAGGTTTTGATGCTAAAATTTAGTGACATTAAAATACAGCTCATGGTCAAAATACAGTATTAGCACAAAGCAACTAGAATTTGTATTTAGCAAAAGGAATTGACAGAATAAAGCTTCCTGCCACATGCATACAGTACCTGAGAGATGGGGAAAATAACATATTTAGCAATTCACATTTCCAAGGTGACTACAGTTGTCAGTATGGCCTGTTGGAATTTTGAAACCTAATTCCAAAGCTCACATATCCTATAGCAATCCTCTCCTTACAGCTGGGAAGTTCAGTAAATCCCCAATAATCCACACATCATCATCCTGAATTAAAACTACAGTTGGTTGTAGCTAGACTTTCATTGAAACATTTCAATGAAAAATTGGTTTTTGACCAGAATGCTGGGAAAAAATCTCATTTTGGTTAAAAATGTCCAATTTTTTTATAATTGAAAAACCAGAAGCCAAAAATTCCTAACCAAAAAGAGTCCATCTTCTAGCCTTTGTTTTTAAACCACCTCCCTGTCCTCCCTCCCAAAGAAACAAAACAAAAAGAAATCCAACATTTTAATTGTTTTGTTGTAAAACGGAATTTTCTCCAGAAAATTAAAATGAAAATACACAAGCTTCCTGCTCTACAAAAAATTGGTTTTAGGCAGAGGAACAAATTCAGAAGAATGTAGAGGTGATCTAAGTTGGGTTGGCTCATATGTCAGTGGGCCTGAAGAGAGTAGTGCAAATAAGTCCACTAACTAGGAGAGTATACACTAGGCTCCAAACTTTAATTACACTTTAGTCATTGTGTGGCTTCCACCAATTTAGGCTCCCTAACACATCAATAAGTAAGTCTTAAAAAAGGATAACTTAAGCATTGCCTCTCAATTTGATCTAGAAACTTCTAATTTCTTTTCCCGATCATGTTTTTGGTTTTTTTAAAGCCTTAAAATGGCAAAGACACAAAATGTACAGCCCAAGGAAAATTAATATGATTATGGCATCCACATGATTCTTCTCTGAGCTGTCAGGATGCTCCAAGCAGGATTGCAAATAAGGCTGAACTTTATGAAAGATCCTGTTCCAGAGACAAAAGAATTTTCCTTGCTTTTACCTTCTCTACCTGCCTTGCTAGAGAGAGACACATATAACTGATTGCAGGGATGAAAAGGATAGTTCTTTAGGTCATTTTACCCCTGAAGCATGGGCTGTCTGTTGAGTACTGCCTCTCTCCATGTAATTAATTAATTTGCCCTATAACCATGATTCAATTCCTGTAACCTGCATTGTACCTTACTGACAACAAAAAGGTCTTCCCGTTTCACAGCCCCTTCTTTGATTTTCTGCTGGATCGCATCTCCTATTTCATTCTCATTCTTGTATAAGTAGGCACAGTCGAAGTGGCGGTATCCAATGTCTATGGCAAACTTCACCGCTTCTTCCACCTTTCCAGGAGGAGCCTGAAAATAAAAAGGAACACCTGTAAAACTCTAATATTTCCAAATAGAATAGTGGCTCAAACAGACCATAGGGAAGGTGTGCTAATTCAACAAATTAGATTAGATGAATGGCTCAAACGAACCAAAGGGAAGGTGTGCTAATTCAACAAATTAAATTAGACGAATGACCCTTTTGAATATACTTCTGAAGACACCACCACAGGACCTAATCAAGCCACCTACTCCATCAAGGACTCATTTATCTGCTCGTCCACCAATGTGATTTATAACATCATGTGCTGGAAATGCCCCCCTCCCTTATAAATTGGACAAACAGGACAGTCTCTGCATAAAAGAATAAATGGACACAAGTCTGACATCAGAAATTACAACATTCAAAAACCAATAGGGGAACACTTCAATCTCCCTGCTCACTCCATTGACAACTTAATAGCAATGTTCAAACAAATGAATAACAAATTGCAGCTTCCAAGAGAAATTGCAGAATTGGAACTTATATGCAAATTCAACTCCATTGCCTCAGAGTTAAACAGGGACTATGGATTTTTTTTCTCATTACAACAGGTAATTTGACTTCATCTTCCTCTGTATGCTGTTCCCCAGTGTTTGAATCCCAACACCTGTTTTGATTTGCTATTACAGCCTGACCTGATCCTGTGTCATACATTTCCCTGCATTTAATTTCCTCCCATTCTGTAAGTTCCCCATCTGCAAAGTGCCTGATAAAGTGGGATTTTCTCCCACAAAAGCTCATGTGATAAATAGATTTGTTAGTCTTTTAAAAGTGCCACAGGACTCCTTGTTTGTTTTGCTGACCTAGACTAACACGGCTACCTCTTTGGAACTTCTGTAGTTTGGAATACATCTGTGGTTTGTATTCATACGGAGAATAAAACTACTCAGGTGATGACCAGGGTTTTGTTGTATGGGAGGCATAGGTACTGGAAATAGGTGCAAGCCGCATCCCCTGGCTTAAAGAGGTTTCTGTTAGATGCAGGGTTTACAGTTGGGTTCAATGGCTTTAAGCATCCCCACTCTACATATTGTCCCAGCACCATGGATAGGAAGGAACTCAGAGGAGAGTGTGAAACACAGAGCAAGAGTGAATTGGAGAACCCCTTGTAAGGGTCAGTTTCTAGTTTGAAAACAGTGTTGGTGTCCAGGATCCGTAACTCTGTGGAATTATGGGTAGACTACACAACCACCATGCAGGCTATCAAAGGATCCATTCTGGGGGGTAGCTCTTGCCTACCTGCCCCTCTCTCTATCTTTTCCTACCTCTCCCCCCAACACACACTAACCAGACTAGCTTTGGGGAGACACCACTATGCTATTGCAAGTCTGGCCTAGAACTGCCACTCTTTCTTATTGGATAGAACAGCTTTTTGGGGGGAAGGCTGTCTGTATAAGTACCCTTCTCCAACCTACTCCGTACACACACTGCCAGGTAGTAGTAGCCTAAGACGGTAATGTGTCCAGCACAGAGCTCTACAAAACCCAGGTGCCAGGTCGCTATGGCAACCAGGGTTTGTAGCCTGGCTCCTAGCTCCACTGTGGAAATGTAATGGAGGAGCCTCCTTTGGTGACCAAAACTAAAACCGCTGGCTCCTAGCTGGGAGCCAATTTTGTCAAGGCCTGGCCTAGCACCAGTCCTGCTTGCAAGAGGGAATCTTGCAAAAATACATTTCCCACAGTCCATGCACACATTCCTGGAGTCACAGGAGTGAAAGTGGTGGTGGGGTGGAGGACTTGCTTAACAACTGTCTCTTCTGTATGAAAAATGTTGAGATTTTTGTTAATTACATTGGAGTTAACAGGAACAGTGTGGCTAAACTCCCTTGAAGGACTTGAAAACCTCAATCAATCTAAAAGGCTCTGCCACATTTGGACTTATTTACTCCCCAGTTGTGTAACTCCATATAGTATATGTACAGGATCAGATAAATGATACATATGATAAGACTATTTAATGTTGTACTTTTTTTTTTTTTTTTTTTTTTTTTTTTACTATGAGTGCATAAATCTGCCATTGGAATGGACGAGACACTAGAAAGAATTTTCCCTATCCCCACTTAGAATTTTATCTAAACAAATATGAAATTAACAAAAGTGGCAAGTGCTCCACACACATCAGAATCAAAAACAGAACAAATATATATATTTTTCCCCTTTAGCTCAATCAATAATTCTGTTACTTTGACCTGCAAAGATTCATCCAGTTTCTTTCCAGGCTGGATTCCTTACAAATAAAATATTTTTATTTTATGCAGTTAATCAGATGTCATAAATTATCTGTTTTGTATCATTCACAGCAAGAATCACAATTATTTATTCATTCTTGTCACAATATATCTATGCCATAGCTCTTTTTATGATCTCTAAAACATGGAATCCCACTCTCAAGCTTCCTCATAGCATGGACTGCACTTTAATAAAGAGATTCTCTTTAGGATCTCCCCACAAGCTTTGCAATCATATGGATCCCTCTCCCTCCCGAATGGCAACTTCATAAGCAGATTGGGGCAACTACAGCATCACTTAAGTAGAAAGTGAATACCAGGAAAGTCTGTAATATTTCAATTTTTTTTTGCATGATTCAGCAAGTAGAACAAGGGACCTTCGAACCAGCCAGTTATCCAGTGAGCACAGCTTGAGAACCTTTTTGCTTGACACACTGATAAGTTATGGAGCCAAAAATGAACTGCTAATAGTGCTGGGCAAAGATGGTAGAATTTAAAAACTCTGAATGTTCCTATAGCAACGTTAACTTTGTCTGTCCATTTAGAGTGCATTTGAAAAGGGTCTTTCATCACATGAACACAGCACAGAGCAGCGCAGAATACTGGCTGTCAATACAATATAATGGACAGAAACTGCAACTACTTTCCTAGAACCATTAGCAATTCTTTATTGTGCATAATACTATTCTGATACACTATATATGCTGGGTGATCATGTAGTCTTTGCCACCAGAGGAGTGCGTTTATGTACAAAAATCGATTAAAACAATGTTACATCTGGCAGTGCAATCACACAAAAAACAAGCACTTTTAAAGACAAACTACTATGGTAAGAATGATTCTTGCAACTGCAGTCCCCATCTGTCACCATGGAAGCACCATGGACATCATAAACCCTGGACTGAATGAAGACAAGAGGATTAACTAGGACAGGGGTCAGCAACTCAAAAGTTAAGAGGATCCATTTAAAAAAATTCCTTCAATAACCAAGTGTTTTGAGATCTGCAATGGGTGTAGCCTCCCGGTGGGGGGAGCTGGAAGTTGGGCCAGGGCATCTGCGGGGCTGGGAGGGAGCTCAGAACCCGGGCCACACAGGGACTCCTAATGGCAGAGGGAGCCCCCAGTGGCAGGATGGGGACCAGAGCTCGGAGCCACAAAGGGGCAGTCAAAGAGCTGCTCCAGAGCTGCAGGTTGCAGACCCCTGAACTGGGAGGAGCAGTTCAATTTATACAGAAGAGAGAGGATTCTTTTCTCAATTCTACTAATGTAAATCCAGAGCAACTCCATCAATGTCAACAGAGGTCTTATGGATTAAACTGGTGTAACTGAAATCAGAACCTGGTCTACATTCTACACTTAGGTATCTAAAGATCAGGAAAGAAATGCCAAAAATGTCAGTCTCTATGCCTTCATAGAATCTAATGGCAGAAGGGGACTATTATGATCAACTCTGTTTACATTTAAGTAAGTTATATCACAAATTTGCAACCAAGTGGCCAGCAATCCTTTGGGAAAATGCATTTTAAAGAGTATTTCGTATTCAGTGCCAGATTTGGGCACGAGCCAAATAAGCAATAGCTTAGGGCCTCACATTATGGGAAACTGCTAAATATGTCAGCGATAACCAAGAACATTTATCATAATTGAAATTGATAATGCAAATAAAGCTTTTTTCAAGATGTATGTTTTCTTTAGTCAAATTCCAAAGGGGTAGCCGTGTTAGTCTATTGTAGAAAGACAACAGAGTCTTGTGGCACTTTTAAAGACTAACGGATTTATTAATCGCATGAGCTTTCGTGGGAGAAAATCCCACTTCGTCAGACGCTCCCACGAAAGCTCATGCGATTAATAAATCTGTTTTCATTGCATCTTTGCCTATGTATATATGCAAATATAATGGCTTATCATTTATTTTTCATTACCCTTTCTGTTATATGCAATACTTTTTTCCTCTATTTTTTATGGTATGAGACCTCTGAATCTTGACATAGCTTGGGCCTCAGCATGTCTTAATCACCCTGTTCATATTGCAGACGACTTTTAAATACCCTACTAGTTAGTTTCATGCCTCACAGATAGCTACACTTCAAAGTCAGGGCTCAATCATTCTGAAACCAACATTTTATGTTCACAAGTAAGTGTAGAATCCAGACAACCAGACCAAAGCCCGGTTCCTACAACCGTTCATTAGCCTTTCGTTCACTTTGTTACATAAGCAACTGAAACGCTGCTACTGAGCTCCCACATCCAGACCAGGGCCAAAATTGCCTACAACGCCACCAAGCTCCTCTCGGGAAATTGGCCTTCACAGGGCCAACAAACAGCCAAATCTCGCTAACCCCAGAACCAAAAATAGCTTCCAAAGGGGTAACTCGCGGGCTGCGGCCGCCCACGACCCGGCACCCAACAAACAACGCCTGCCTGCAGCGACGCAGCTGGAAGCTTCAGCCTGTACTTGGAGAGGGGAGAATCCACTGCAAATTGCCTAGAGCACTGCCCGAGGCAGCGAAAGTGGAACAGACCTAGTGTGCCAGGCGCTGCGGGATCCAGCCCGTCCAACCCTTTGCAGTTACCTGCCAGGTGCCTAGCCCTAGGATGGGCATCTTGGCCTCAGTGCTCAGCTGCACGTGAGCAGCCATGTTTGCGCTGTATTGTACGCAGCAGCAGCAGCAGCTGCTCTCGCCGCGCGGCCTCTTTAGTAGGTCTGGCCACGCCTCAGCACTAGCAGCTGCTGGATTTAGCTACGTGGCGCTCAAAGAAGCTAGAGCACGCCACCGTTTCCTGTCTGTTACCCTGGCACAACAAGCATGGTAGGGCGGGTCTCTTCTGGCAGCGGGCTGCCCACAGCTCAGCCCAACCCGCAGCAGCCTCCCCCACGGTCCAGGTCCGCCGCGGGTCTCCCCGAGCTCCTCTCGCTGTCCCCAGCCGACGCGTGCACGTGCACTCCGGGGTGTCGCGTCACCAGCAGTGGGGAATGGGGGGCAGCGCTCACCACCCCAGCTCCACCCGCCGGGCTACGACGAGCTAGTTCGGCCCTATGCGGGGTTTGTTCTTAGTTGTGGATGTCTAGGGTTGCGTGTGGTACCTGAGCATGCACGCCAAAAACAGCCTGTCCGGGAAAACCTGGTTAGCTGGCAATCCCATCATCCTCTTTCTTCCCCTCCTGCCCTATCCCCTTTCTTCTCCCTGCTCTCCTCTGCACCATCCTGCTTCCCCATGTCCCTCCCCATTGTGCCATTCCCTTCTCTTCCCCCTTGCCCCATCCCATCTCCTTTCTCTACTCTTCCCTGTCCCATCCCATTCCCTCCTGTGCCATTCGCATCTCTTCCCCCTGCCCTGCCCACCCCATCTCCTTTCTCTACTCTTTCCTGCCACATCTCCCTCCCCTCTGCACCATTCCCTACTCTTCCCTTTGCCCCATCTCATTTCCTCTCCCTACTCTCCCCTCCCCTTATCCCACTCCCCCATCTCCATCCACTCTGGTGCATTCCCTACTTCCCCTCTTCTTTTCCCACTGCCACTTTCCCAGGTGGGCACTCACCAGAAGTCAGCACATGGCAAAGAGGACAACAAGGGGCACTAGGACTGAAGGCAGCATCCAGGAGCTACCAGCCTCAGCTGGGGAGAGGAGCCTGACATGGGAAGGACAGAGCCTCTGTCACTTCACCCCTGGCCCCCTGGCTGCTCCACACACACCTTAGGTTGAGTACAGCAAGCCCTGCTCAGCATTTTCAGAAATTATGGGTGGGTGGAAATATCCCCACAAACTACGCCCATAGCTGGTAAGGGTTAATTACCGTTGGATTAGAGGACCTCTTGAAGTCCCCAACCCTACTCTTATATGAGTCTAGACTTAGTGCCTCCCCCGCTCTATGGCAACTGGATTTTTAGTGTCTAGCTCTAGGGCTCTAGATCTGAGGAGCTGGCAGCTCAAACAATATAAGCAAAAGAATTTTAGATACAGGTAACTGTGTGTCTTTCTGGGCCTTAGAAGAAATCTGCTCCATTAGAATTGAACAGCTGCCAAAAGGGATTAAAGATAAATATTTCAGCCTAGTAAATGTCAAGTCTGCCTGTTGCTCACAAAGGAATTCATTAAAAGGGCATGTGGTCTCATTTGTGCATACTGATCATACTGAGTCCTCTTAAGGTCACGCTTTTCTGTTAAACCTTCATTGTGAGGCTTGCTTCCAATAGATTTTTGCCAAGCTGCTTGAAGACAGAGGTTTGGCACACTGAACTAAAATATCAACCGCTATCCACAAGATGTGCCAGAGGATCTAGTGGGGTTTTAAATCACAGTTTGCCTGCAGGTGATGCCTTTGCCAGAAGAAATAGGCCTGCTTTTGTATATGGAGTCATGTTATCCCTCCTGCAGAGCCTTGATGCTTGGGGTATGTTGACACTGCAGCTAGGATTGCGCCTCACAGCCTGGGTAGATAGACTTTCAAGCTAGTTTGGCTTGAGGTGGCATGCTAAAGATAGCAGAGTGCACACTGCATTTTAGGGTCTCAAGCCCACTTGATCCTCTGGGTCTGAGTGCAAGTTACTAGCCTGTAGAGTGACCAGATGTTTTGATATTTTATAGGGACAGTCCCAATATTTAGGGGTTTTTCTTCTAGAGGTATTCATTATCTCTGCTCCCAATTTTTCACACTGGCTTTCTGTTAACTCTAGTAGCTTGAGTTTTTATCACAGCCACAACACTGCTAGTTTTAGCACATTAGCATGGGTCCTATTAATGTGAGTCTGTCTGTGTGTCTCAGTTGCAGTGAAGACATACCTTTAAGGGCCAGGAAAGCTGGATATATGTTGAATGCCCCCAAGAGAGAGAGGCAGAGAGGTCTCTTACTGGCATTCAGCTATACAAGTCATTGTAAACTTAGGTGAAAATTTTCAAATGTGGGTATTTAAAGACAGATATTTATGGTGAAATCCTGCCCCTTTGAAGTCAATAGGAGTTTTGCCATAGATTCTAGTGGAACCAGAATTCATCTCCAGCCCATCCCCTGGCATCTAGCTATCTGTTATTTAATACCGTGTCCATCATCATGGTATTTGAGCAATTTACAAGCATGGCTATGGGTGCTCAGTTCTTTTGATAATGAAATAATTTATTTTGGTGCCTAAATATGGATTTAGAGGCCCAACATCAGGCACTGACTTTGAAGAATTTTGGCCCATGTTATTTATCTGAACACCTTTGAGAGGCCTCTCCACCTTTTGCTCTTTTGGGGCTTTCAGCACATAACTTAATTGTGACTTTATTTCATTTTTCAAAACAGATTTTCAAGTCGCCTTTAAAATTGTATGCATTTTTGCTGGTCCTTGTGTGTATTAAACTGTCCTAGTCAAATCCTACATTAAGGGTTGAATTCTTCTAACTTCCCCACAAATTTTAAAGCTTCATTTAAGTGCTTTTAATTGTTGTTTAATTTTCCCAGCTCAAGAGAGAGCAAGAATGGAGACAGACTTAGATATTGAGGAACATTTTATCTATGACCCAGAAAAGGTAACCTTAGGGGAAGATATGACCAGAAAAGCCACTGTGGAAAACTGGTCCCTTCTTACTTAGTCGATCTGTGCCAAAACTTGACTATATTGCACATGGATGCAGGGAAGGGCATTAGCCCTTTACATGTGTATATGGAGCTCCACACTGATCCTGGGATGGTCAAACTGGCCTGGAAGGAGGCATGAGTTAGCTTCACAACTGCTGTACAGTCAGGATGCTCAGCTACTGAAGGGGGAAGGGACATCATGGGTATGAGTTCCCTGTTCTTGTTCCCATCCGACCTGGGCAGAGGCCCACTGGAGGCTGTCTTTCTTCAGCTTTGTACAGCTTTAGTCCTCTGCCAACTTCAAAGGCCCTTATCATGTTGTCACATATCTCTTTATAACATTTATTTGGTTTTATTGTTGCTTTCCAAGGAGGAAACACCTGGATCTCCACCCAGTGCACTGTAAATAGAAACATTAGATGTCACTCTTGACACTCTACCCCAGGAATCTCATACCTCCCTAAGACAAGAGCCCTTCTTCATCTAGCAGGCTATGAATTCTCTCCTTTTCAAGCCTGCTCTTTTCCCTTGTGATCCTACTCCAAATCCCTATTTGCTGTTCCTTTACACCTAAGTATTGGTTTATAACATCTGCAACTTCTTAAACTTTTTTTCTGCTTGCTGTTCTCAGCCAGGCTATGTGTTTGAGTCGCTGTGCAGTTGCATCAGATTTATATTGCTACCGATGCTTTACTGTCATGACTCCTGACTTTCACTGATATACATGAGAAGAGAGTCAGGCCCATTCTAGCCAGATTGGTACCATTCATCTGGTACAAGATAGGATGCACCTGGGATTTATTATAGTAGGAAAACAGCTTATTTCATTTTGGGTCAATTTATTGAAGTGATGCACAGTCATTTTGGTTAAACTGTATTTACGCAATTTGATTCTTTAAGAAAGTCTTCAAATCCATGTTTTGGATTCAAAATATACTTGAAAAGATTTTCTTTCTGTTTCCATAGTCTGTAAAACAAACACTGATTTCTAGCCCCACTGTATAAATAGAGCTCTCTTATCTTTCATACACTCTAGATCCTAATGCACTTTATGGAAAGAAAGACTGCTAAATTAAAGTAAAACAAACAAAAAATAGCAGAGAAGAGCAAAGAAATCTGTATGAAGGAGACAAGTCTTAAGATATTTGAAAACTGAAGGTGGCAGAAATTGCAAAAGAAGGCATTTTCATTAATGACAAGATTATTTAAAAAAGAAAAATGAGCAGAAATTGGTGCTATATGGATTAAGAGAATAGAAGGATAGGAAAAGAGGCAAAATCTAGGAGAAAAATCAGGAACAAATCTATCGTAGTTCTAACAATTATATGTAGATTTTAAGGCTAAAGGGACCATTGTGATCATCTAGTCTGGCTTTCTGGATAGCACAGATGATAGAATTTCACCCATTAATTCTTGCATCAAGACTGTGGCAGATATTAGTCATGTCACTTAATGTATTACTGGAAGGCACTCAGATGTTACAGCAATGAGAGCAGTATAAGAACCTATATACAATAGAACAGAATATTTTGAGGTTGAGCTAGAACAAATATTTTAGAAAGATATCAAATCTTTCTCTCAGGTTGTGAACTCTCATTGGTGTCTTCTCCAGGTGTCTAGCCTATTTTTTTCTGTTTCTAAATATTACCCTGTTTTGCAAGATTATTTTTTTTTTAAACCCATGTTCTAAGACTTTAAAGGGGAGCAAGATCACCACCCCATGGAAGAAGACCATGCTAACAAGAGAGAAGGGCCTCTCCTAGCCTATAGATACTGATCAAACCCAGGAATCACAGAAAGGATGATGGGGAGACAGTGGGGGCCATAAATTCAAAACATCTGTAGCTCTCTGGTGCTGTTGAATATTGATGTGCCTGTAGTTAAGACATTCATTTGCTAAACGGTGGTTCTTTTTGCCTGTCCTATTGTTCCTGAAGGGATTAATCAAGAAGCTCAGAGGTGGAACTCTGAGGAAATATGTCTAGATAATTGGAGGGCACTGGTCCTAGGGTCTAAGGTGTGTAATCTGTGGGGTCCTATTGCCCAAGAAGGATATTAAACACGGGAGTATGACTGAAGAATCTAGAGCTAGGAGCAGTGATCAGTCACTCACCAGACCCAAAGGCCTAGCAGCACTAGGATCCAATAGTTGGGTCCACTCACAACAGTCTGGTGTCTGCCCAGAGAAGGGGAATGTGCTCCACCCCAATGGCACTGAAAGGTTTTACTGGAGTGAAGGAGCAATTAGTGCATTTGATTGCATCTGGATGGTGGGCCAGGTCCAATTTAGGATGAGTCCCAGCTGAGAGGAGCTGGGTAACTAATAAAGGAAGGCTGGTAGGGCGGTAGGAAACTTGGGGAGGAGTGGGGTTTAGGAATCTTTTCTAACATGAGTGCTGTGTATCAAGGAGAGCCACTGGCAGTTACAGGGCTGGAATAAGGTCTTACAGTGAGCCTGGACAAAAGAATAAGTCTCCAGAAGACAGTTCAGCTGTTGAGTTTCTGGAGAAAAGGGACATGGACATGAATATAGTAAGACAGATATGAACTGGGCCTCCAGGGAGAAAGCCCTGGGAGGTATTGCTTGGTTCAAGATCACAAAAGAACTTTGGAGCCTGGGGAGGGGCTGGGGAAAGATCTAGAGATGTACAGAGGTGGTGGGAGACAGCCAGGAATCTGAGGAGTAGACCTTAGCTGCTAGCTGCAGGGTGCTTGGCAGTGCTTTTTTTCTAAAAAAAAAAGGTACCGGAACTCCTATTGATGTCCGTCGTGTCATAAAGAAATAACACTGAAAATAGTGCAGTAAACAGTAAATTTTTGAATATATCAAAGAAATAAAAATACAAGGTAAAAACTGTTAAGTTTTATTAACTATGCAGGCCGCTAATATACTGAAAGACAACCTGTGAGGTCTTACAGCAACTTCCACAGTCTTCGCATGTTTTCGTCCGACAAATCGTCTCGCTTTCTTTTCCTGCTTTGACTATCTACAGCTGAATGTCTTCCTCTAAGTCAGGGGTCCTCAAACTTTTTAAATAGGGGGCCAGTTCACGGTCCCTCAGACTGTTGGGGGGCCGTATTATAATTAGAAAAAAACGTGAATGCGTAGCTATCACGTCTGCTTCTGGCCTGTGTTTCTGGGTACTGGGTGGCAGGCAGTAATGCATCCACACACTTTTTGTTGGTGCTGTGGGCTCCGGCCAGGCCCAGAGTGTGGGACTGACCGATGTTAGCCTGCTGGCCTGCTGTTGTGTACGCAACTAGTAGCCAATGTTCCCTCTAGGTTTGGTGGCTTGTGTGCAAAATTTTCAAGCCGTGTGAAAAACTTTTTCAGAATAAATTTTTGGGGAAAACTCACAAGACAGAAATTATAGGCATTAATTGAAGATAAAGTGATTGTAAATAGAATTAATTAATTAATTGTGTTTAATTAATTTAATTGGAATGAATTTGGAATTAAAATCTAATTTTAAGAAAGGTTTTTATTTAAAATTAATTTTTAAAAAGTTTTAAAAAAGAAGGGAGAGAAAGAAAAAAGAGAAGGAAGGAGGAGAAAAAGAAAAAAAGAAAGAAAGGAAGGAAGCAAAGACAGAAAGAGCAGGAAGGAAGGAAGACAAAGAAGAGAAAAAGAAAAAAGGAAAGGAAGGAAAGGAAGAAAGAAGAGAAAGGAAGGCAGGGAAGAGAAAGGAAGGCAGGGGAGAGGAAGAAAAGAAGAGAAAGGAAGGCAGGGAAGAGGAAGACAAAGAAGAGAAAAAGAAAAAAAGGAAAGGAAGAAAGAAGAGAAAGGAAGGAAAGGAAGAGGAAGAGAAAGGAAGGCAGGGGAGAGGA
>ML686161.1:519218-547467 GCA_007922175.1 Pelusios castaneus
CACCCCTCTAACCCGGGCCGTCTCCTTGTCCCCACCCCCACCCCTCTAACCCGGGCCGTCTCCTTGTCCCCACCCCCACCCCTCTCCAGGCCTCCCTCCAGCGCCCCCTTACCTGGCCGGAGGCTGGGAACTACAGAGACGGCCGGCAGAGCTGCTTGCCGGCCAGGCCGCTCCCGCCCTGAGCACGCTGTATCTGCGCATGCTCAGGGCGGGAGATTTAAATCTCCCCAGCCCGGCCGCAGCCTGCACAGCTGGGAGGGAGCACCGGCGGGGACCGAACGCGGCCCCGGTAGGGCAGACAGACCCCAGCAACGGAGCCTGATCCTGGCCCCGTGCCGGGAGGCCGACGCTGTCGGGAGAGCGGGGCGGGGTCGGCTCTAGGCCAAGAAGTCGAGGCGGCCGGTGGGTGGGAGACCGGCAGCCTGCCCTGGCCGCGGCCACCCCGCTGCCCCAGACGCATGGGGCAGGGCGCAGCAGGGGCGGGGGCCGGATAAATAACCTTGGCGGGCCGTATCCGGCCCACGGGCCGTAGTTTGAGGACCCCTGGAGTCTAAGGAAAAAAGGGTGCCGGAACGCCGTTCCGGTGCGTTCCGCCAGAAAAAAAGCACTGGTCCTTGGACAAGAACTCAGAGTAGGGGTTGAGTTCCTCTTCTAGCCACCAAGGAATGCAGCAGAAAAGATCCCTGATATCATGGGTGTAAGGACCATTGAGCCTGGAGTTCGCCTGCAATATTATTGTGCTGCTGTTTTGTGGGACTTATCCCAGATGCAGCAGGACTGAAAAGAGGTCTGAGTCATGAGAAGACTTGACACCTACCCGTGTCTAAAAATTCCCCTAGCCAGGGTACTTTTAGGCAGTTCAGCCAAGTGGCACTGAGTGGGACAGCTCCTAAGTGCCTTAGAAATCTGGTCCTAAGTGACTTACCTGAGATCTCATGGTATGTTTGGGGTGGGGAGGCACAACAGGGAACTAGACCTGTGTTTCTTGAGTTGCAGACTATCCCCCTAATGACTGAACTATCCTTCCTCAGCCTTCTGCTTTGCTGGCCCCTGTATGGTGTGAAGCAGAGCTATAGCTACCCTTTTTTGAGAAGTTGATGACAGCTGCTGTTCCCCAAGCACAGGGGTGGCTACTATGACTGAGCCTTATGCAGGCTGTGAGATGGGCTGGTGGGGCTCCTTACTTCCTGCCACCATCTGGTTGCGTTCAATGTGACCAAAAGCTAGTCCACTCTGCAGAAGGAAGGCATGCGTGTAGAAGGGCTACCTTTTCTGATGGAGGGGTGGATGCAAGTAATTCATGCCCGTGAACATTCTGACTGCAAATGGTATCTGGATGATTGCAACATCAGTGACTGACCAGGAAGGGCAATAGAAACGTCAGGGACAGGGTAAATACTGTAGGTTTCTTGATGGGGAGCAGACCAAGTGGACCCTCCATGAGATTGCTGTCATAAAGAAAGGACTGTATGGGGGAGATGCCTGGGTAGCCTGTCTCCTGTGGATAATTGCCTGGGATGTTCTCATGCCTGTTGTTATGAGAGCAGGAGGTGCAGACAGCTCAGAACTGCAAGATAATCACCATGTAAATTTATCAATTGGATTACAAAGCTTGCCAGAGCAAAATGCAAGTTTCCACTCACCACATTGATTGGTACAGATCCTCACAGGTGTCCCATGATGTGCACTCAGCCCCATCCCAGGGGAGCAGTTTTAAATTAGAACTGCTGTCTGCAAGACCACAAGCCAGCTGGGCTGTGCTCATTGACTGCAGCACTCTGGGCTGGCTAGGTCAGGTTCTGCAGTCCTGCACCAAGGCATGTCTTTCATTTCCTCTGTGATTGGCATCCCCCCTCCCAGTCCCGGCATCCCCAGGGGGATGAATGAGGAGCCTGCTAGTGAAACATACAATCCAGAGGATGGATTGCTGTTGGATGGGAATGAGCCAGACACGCTACTGAAGAGGCCCCTTTGGAGAGCCTAGACTCACACATGCCCCTTGCCTGGAAGACTCCCTGAGCAGGAGGCCTGACTCCTTCATTTACCACCATGTCAGGAGTACCACCCTCTGGGGCTGTACCAGTGCTAGGTATCTATAGCGGAGGTGAGCCAGCATCTTTCATCCAGCCAGATAGCTTGAAAAGCCTTCGTACGTGAGCTTATCACTATAGTAGCCAATGAAGGTAGAGTGTATTGGATAGTTACCATGTGTTTGTTATGAAATGCAGTTGTATCATGATTATTCACATTTTGGTACTCTTAGGGGTTAGTAATGATTGTTAAATGCATTAGATATTAACATGCTGTAATTATTACTGTAACTCCCAGGGTCTTGCTCTGTCAGAGACACCTATGGTTGGCAGCCAGGAAATTGCATAACTGAGATGTTGAATATTTAGTAACTGTAGATTAGCTCTTCCCTGAAAGGCTTAGATCAGTGGTTCCCAACCCGTGGCCTGTGGGGGCTTTCAGAGTGGCCCTCCACTCCCTTCCCATTGGCTGCGGAAGGGAGCTGCTGTCTAAGGACCCAGGTAGAGTGCATTGCTGTGGGATAAAAGACCAGGCTCCTTGCTGCCTCTAATGGGTCAGGAGATCAGCGCTCCCCTCACCTGGCAGTAGCAGGGAGCACAGCAAAGCACTCTGCTTGGGTCCCTAGCTGATGGGGTCCTTGCTGGAATCAGAGGAAGGGGAGCACTGAGCTTTCATCACCCTGGCTGCAGAAGGTAACCACTGCCTAGGGACCCAGGTGGAGCACAGGAGACTACAGGATGTGTGCGGTTTCCCTGCTGCAGTCAGGGGGATGGGAGAGCTTCCTTGCTGATCTCCTTCCATCTGGCTGGAGGTGGGGGAAGAAGGGGTGATTGCTGGCAGGGACTAGTGTCCCTTAAGGGTAGTAAAATCTGTATCTGTGGCCCTCAAGCCAAAAAGGTTGGGAAACACTGCTTAGATGATGCTATTTGTGTATCATTTACTGTAATCAAGGAGTATGTGGTGATTTAATTAAACAAGATGTAATAAATACTTAAATGGAAGTCACTCTGCCACAAAAGGCCAGAGCTAATTTGGTGGGAATTCACCCTTCACCACAGAGGCATCAAAACATTAACTGCACTGTATGATCAGAGCTGTCTTTATTGCACTGTATTTGTATTTTTTGTTTTCTGCCTGTTTAGAGGGTATATCTGTTGCCTCAGGGTTGAATTTGTATTTTTGGATGTGAAGGGACATTGTTGACTTGAAAATACCTTTCTGTCCAAAATGATTTTTAACTTGCTGCTGTCACAGATAACACCTAAGTATAGCCCTTCACAGATACAAATATGTGAATCTGCATCTGCAAGCAATGGTCCATTGATAGCCACATCACATCTGCGGATGTGGATATAATGTGGATATCTGTGGATTTGCAGGGTTCTACTCATCTGTAGAGCCCTGTGTGGATACAAATATGTGGATCTGCATCCACAAGAAATGGTCCATGGATATAATGCGAATATACGTGGATTTGCAGGTCTCTCCACTTAAGGTTACTCCAATGAATAGAAATTACGGGAGAAGAGAAATATTTCTCTGTATTCTGTGCTTTGACAGCATTTCGGGATTTAAAATCATTCTATTGGCCCGGTTGAAGATATTCATTCATTCCTCTGACTTAATTAAAAATAGGGATTGTCTAATGCTGAGTGCTATTAAAAATCTCACCATATATGCAAAGCTAGCTTCACCATTGCCCTTGTGTAATAAAATAGCCCCCCATCTAGTCAGGAGCTCCTCATTGCTATAATATGGCACCTGCTCAAAAACACTTTCAGTTCTATTCAGCTTCCTGAGAGATTAGGACCTTATTTTGTTAGTTTCTCCTGTCTTGTTTGAGTCTTTTCCACAGTAATAGGGGACAGAAATACTTTTGGGGCCAGAGTGTGCTATCTTTAGTCACATTGGTTATCACATGCTATCTTTAATGGGTCCACTGATGATAAGCACCAGGGTGAGCAGAGATTGTACAATCTAGCACAGTGGTTCTCAACCACTGTGTTGGGACATTTACTGTGTCGCCACACAGCAGTAAGTGTGTTGCGGAGAGCCAGGGAGGTGGCTGGATTTGTCCTGGAGGGAGTGGACTAATGTGGCCTGTAGAGTCACAATATGCTGCCAAGTGTGTTGCAACCCACAAAAGGATGAGAACCACTGACTAGCATACATAAATAAGGTACTGTAGTAATCTACAAAAATATACAGAGGGACCCAAGCAAAGAGGCACTATCTGAAATTAAACAGTTTTAAAATTGAGTTAAAATAAAAGCTACCTGTTTCCTCTTGAATAGAACTAAGTGTAGGTTAAGAATAATGCGAATATGTAAATTTGTCTGCACCTCTGTGGTGAAGGCAGATGGCCTGGATTTAGACTGGGAATAAAGAACCAGACTAGGGGAAGGTCTCCAGAGAGAAAACTGTGACAGTCAGTGGCTCAGGTTGGAACTAGGCCTCCAGCAAGAAAGTCCAGAGGGTCAGCACTCTGAGTGAGTGGGATGAAAGTGGATGGACAGAAGATCTTTTGTTTGCTGTTCTTTGTACTAAAGACTACTAATTGACAAGGTATCCCAGAGGGAGGCTTGTTGCACTATAACTGTGGGGGCTAAGGACATCTACACAAACACTGACCATGCAGCAAGCTGGCCTGTAAGTCTACAGTGCAAGCCAAGCATAATCTGTCCATGTTGACCCTACTTTTGCACAGTGAAAGATCCCTAGTGGGTTTTGCCATACTGCAGTTGCCAGGGAAATTCTAGTGTTCATCAACATCGTCCACAGTGACAGTCAATGCGTGGCATGCTGGAGCACTGTAGACTCTCACCCCAGCTTGCCACACAGTAAATGTTCGTGTAGACATGCCCTTGGACTGGGAAACAGAGGTGGTATCACTGCTGAACTGCATACCAAGGAGGTGCAGGGATTGTTGCCAGAGTGGTGTTAACCTCTCCTTAAAAGTGCCACAGGACTCTGTTTGAACCTCTCCTTGATATCTGTGGGAGAACCTATTGACTGAGGGCAGTGTGCTGTCCTAACTTATACTTGAGCCCATCAACCCTGACTGGAAGTGGAATACATCCCTTTCCATGGAATATATTTGATGCTCCTGACCTAGAATAACAGACACAGATGTGTGAGCAGGTCACTCAAATGAAATAAGGGTTTAGCTGCAAATGGAGAACAATTAGAGGTCCTGAATTCCTGATACTGGGAAGTCTGTAGCAGCTCCAGTCACTAAATCTCTGCAGCTTCTTCAACAGGGAAGAAACTCATTTTAAAGTGAAGTTAAACTTGCCTCCCATTTGTTCAGAAAATTGATGTCACAAAGCATCCTTGCATCTTTGTCCTCTACAGGAAACAGCTCCTCTCCAGCCAGTCAGTATAAGGAAAGAGGTTCAAAGCCATTTAATATCTGTGTTGAGAAACCTGATGGAGAGCAGAGTCTATTCCTTTGCCTTTGGATGGAACAAACTGCCTGAGGGGAAGGTAGGTTGGATGTTTCTGCTGGCTATCAGTGGGTGTTGAGCTGCAATGCGGTTTGTCAAAGGCACTGAAGGAGAGGGGCTGATGTCTTGTTTGGGGTAGGCTGTTTGTTTCCCTCTTCTTTTGTTCTTTCTTTGTTCTGGGAAGGCTGAGATTCTATCCCTGCTTCTGGCTGCCCCAGTCTGGATGGCTGGAACCTGAGTGGGAATGTAATTCTGTCAGACTCCAAAGAGATGCTGCAGGAGGGGCTAGATCTGTGACACCGCCATGTGGGCCCATGAATTGCAGTCCTTATTTAGTGATCCTTAAGCAAGTCCTGGGCATGGAAAGCTGAAGAAACTTCATGCGTGGCTCCCCCATGGAGGGAAAGAAAATAGAAGTAGTTTCACGTGGCAAAAATACATTCGTGAACAAAAAATGGCAAAGATACATTCCAAAGGAAGGCTGGTCCTTCTTGGGAGTGGGGCAGTCAAGCGGGGAAGGAAGAGTCCTCCAGGACTTCCTAAGAATGAAAGGTCATCTGCAAGGAATAAAATCAGAACTTGAATCATAATATCTTGAATCCCATAGGCAAGTGAATAGAGTAGAGGTCCAGGTTAATCCAGATTCAGCACAACAAAGGTTTTCTAGCCTGCTCCCTTCATCAGGGATTTCTCATGACATTTTGCACCACAGCTACAAGAGTAAAATAGCCAATATAGTTATCCCCAGAGGCTAAAAAAATTACAGAATAACTTTTCCTGGCAGGAAGAGGTGTGCCTCACTTACAGAAGAAGGGTGTGAGAGAAATAGCCATTTGCAGGGCTTTCTCTAAGAGCCAGGCACATCAGACTTCTCAGTATTAATGTTATATATGGTATCTCCCTTGACCAAAATTAGATTCTGCTGGGGTGGGATGCACTGTAATTGGAAAGCACCCTAATCGTAGAGTGATACAGGAAATCTATAGACTGGAGTAGAAAAGCTTCCTGGCTCCATGTGTCTGGAGGCTGAGCGATGATGAACAAAAAAACCAAAAACCACCACCAATTGCAAGATGAATAAATGAGTCAGTATGGGCTGCACTGAGTGGTGATTGATTTTTTATAGACTTATTTCAAGACCCTATTGCCCTCGGGAAAGTCTTAATAAATATAAGGAAAGTCCAACAGAGTCCAATTAATCTAGACTTTGGTAACCTGCACTGAAAACTGATTTTAGAGAGCGAGACAGAGTCAGAGGAGTGATGAAAAGGTGTCTACATTGTTGTAAGGCATGGGACTGTGAGCAATAAGGGAGGAATGCAAGAAGGGAAAGCAACTAATAGGAGACAGTGTGAATGTGTAAGTTAAAGTAAGGGTATATTTTGCATCTTCTTTCGGCTCCACACTTGGTGTGTTACACCATCAGTAAGTGTATATAGGTGTATGTACCTCTGATGGAATCTAATTTACACAGCTTTGGGCTAGACACTTTTAATTTTTGTTTTTTACTAAGCTTTTTTTTTTTTTTTTAAACAAAACTATGTGAGTAATTCTATTGATGTCACTAAGACTACTTACATGCTTAACGTTAGTATGTTCTTCAGTACTTTGCTGGTCTGGGCCTAAATGACTACACTAGGTACAAGGCAATGGAGACCTAGGTTCTATAACCCTGTTTATGTCTACTGTATATATACATGATGAAGTTAAGAGAAGTTCTTCAAGAAAATGGGAACCCGCACACATGAAATTTCCTTCTTTTAGTTAGATGAAATTAAACTGGTTAATATACTGAACATTCCTACTCAATAAGACAACTAATCCAGTAGGTCTTTTCCTTCACTATTTTTTATCATTAACTTTTTTATCCCATTTACTAAAATATAATATGATGTGCTGGAAATATCTTATCTAGCTCAGATAGGATGTGTTGTAATATAGCTTATTTTTGTCAAAACACTTGAATCCCACTTTCAGCATGAATACAATATTCTTCCTTTTGCAGTTCTGAAGATTTGCTTTGTTCCTTTACAATGTTCTTTTGCTGGAAACAAATATGCAGTTTCTTATCATCTTTCTTTCTTTTTTTAAAGATAACCTTCAAAGGCTATTACATTGATTTAATGCATCTCACTGCTCCAATGGCCTTAGGGCTGTAGTACCTGAGTGCTCCACAAACATTAGCTGCAAGAATCTCACCCACTGGGGAAGAGAAGCTATGGTGGCTTTTAGCCATCCTTACATCCTCCCCATGCTGGATTCCTTTGAGAATTGGAGAGGCCCCTGGTGTAACTTAGGGCTTGTCTACATGGGCCTGTAGTATGAGCTACAGGGGTATGAGTTGCAGAGCACACCAAAATGTTGCACTGTAACTGCTCTGTTTAAGACCCCCACCAGTGCGAACAAAATGGTACCTAGTTCGTGTTAATTCAGTCCTATTTGAAATGGCCCTATATTGACTCGAATTGGGTACAATTTCATTTACTCTAGCAGGTTCTACCTTGGGCAGTTACGATGTCCCATTTTAGTTTGCACTGCATTTCACACCCCCATAATCCGCAATGTAGAGTTGTGTAGACGAGCCCTTGGACAGCTGGAGGCAAGTCCAAATTACAATAGCTTATTCCCAACTGCTGATGGGCAACAGTTGCCCTGGCTGTGTCCCTGCCACACTTGTCCTGTCCCTAGCCCTACTCATAGACTCCACGGCTGTGTCTACACTTGGCCAAATAAGTCGACTTCGCTAAGTTGACTTTATTAAGTTGACTTAGCATGGCCACACTATAAAATTAGGTCGACTTAAAGTAGACCTTGCCAAATTGACTTAGAGCATCCACACTGGATGCCTAAGTTGACTTCTAGGGGCTAGGTGGACCTGGGAGTGGTCCATGGTGGGAGGGGGGCACCCCTTTCAAAGTGCCAGGGGGCTCAGCATTTGCCCCAATGTACCAGAGTACATTGGGGGCTGAGCAGGACAGGGGCCAAGGCAGGGTATAGGAGTGGGATGGGCAGGGCTGTGTCCTGCCCTGTGGGTGGGCACGCCAGGCTCTGGCTGTGCCAGCCATCCTGGCAGGGAGGTCAGTGGGGGAGCCCTGGGAGCCCTTTAAGTCGACTTAAAGTCGATTTATGGCTAATCCGCGTCTACACTGGCTAAGTCGACTTAATTAAGTCGACTTAGCCAGTAAAGTCGACTTAATACTCTGTTTTATAAAGTCGACTTAAAATTTCCTTAAGTCGACTTAAGCAGGCTTAAGTCAACTTAATTTACAAGTGTAGATGCACCCCAAGGTCAGAAGGGACCATTATGATCATCTAGTCTGACCTCCTGCACAATGCAGGCCACAAAACACCCACCCACTCCTGTAATAAACCTCTAACCTATGATTGGGTTATTAAAGTCCTCAAATCATGATTTGGCTCTTGGCATACCCTGTATGTCTAAGCTGATGAGGCTGTCCTTGGAAGACTCTATGTGGTTGTCTTCCTCAGTTGTCAGGGAATTCTTCTTCAACTGTAATCAGGGATTTTAGGGTCCCATAACCCTCATGTAAAGGGACTGGAGCAGGTGTGAGGACCTCACCGAATGAATTTACTCTTAAACATATCCTCTGTGCAGTATATTATAGATGAGGAATTGAAGTACAGAGTGAAGTGATTTTTCCCCTAAGGCCAGACAATGTCTGTAGTAGAGCCAGAAATGCTTCTGAATTTCAGTCCAGTGCGTTACCCATGGGACTATGTTTTCTAGTAACAATACATAAGTGCTATATAAATGCTTTTCTGAACCAAGGTCTAAAGTCCATCTCTCCCCCAGACAACTCAAGTATGCTTAACTTTAACATAACATTGATGTCAGTGGAATTTGGGATGCTTTCCTGAACAGGACCTTATATACAAGATCATAGTTGTGTGTGTGTGTTTGTCTGTCTGTCTGTCTCCATCCCTTATCGGAGTGTGCACACATGACCTATATAATCTAGGGGAATGAAGCAAATATCCCTGCAAGGATCCTGTATGTAGAAGGCCTGCTCAGTTAAATTAAGAGGTGTGTGTGGCCCAGGAAATTGAGAGGAGAGTAAATTTGTTTCACTCCTGATTTTTTCCCTCCTTGTTTTTCTGAGTGGGGTATTGTAGTCGCTGTACCCATAAAACAGACCACACCCTCCTCATGCTCTGTCCTGCATCATTATTTTCCTCTCTTATGTGCTGATCTAGAATAGTGCCTATGCATGTATTTCAGCCCCATTGAAATCAATGGGATATAACTATGGGCTTACATAGTCCTGAGTCAGCAACGAACTTAAGCATTTGCCTAAATTTGGTAGCCAGAACTTTTCACATGATTAAAGTTAGGCATGTGCTTAAGTACCTTGCTGAACTGGAGCCCAGGTGCTGTTCTAAATGGAGATGCTTTTACGCAGGTGCTTAGGTGCTTTGCTGAATCAGACCCCAAGTCTTTTATAATTCTGATCTGATCTTTGTTTTCTTCTCTCATTCCCTCATAGATCTTTCTGTTTTTCTTTCCTTTTTTCTTGCTGTTCAGTCTCTTTTCTTAAGTGCTCCTTTGCTTGTTAACTGACAAATTGAATGTCTGTGCTAGCTCCAAACTGCTGCCCTCACAGCATGAACAGAATCAAGATAAAGTTGCTCATTGCCTGGCCTTGACACTGCATTGTACTGTCTTCTGTTCTCAGCAGTGCATGGAATAGCTGAGTAAAATCCTTAAGAATTTACGGTGCTCTGACTACCTCAATTTGCAGAAGGCATAAAATGACTGTAAGAGGATAATGTGGTATACAAAAGGGAGGGTCACATCCACCACTTCCATTGTCATGCTGTGAAAGGGTAATAGTTTGAGCCTGGGCATTCAGGGGCAGATTCACCCAGAAATCTGCTGTTGACAGTAAAGCTTTGGGAGGAGAGGATAGATTTTATTAAAACAAAATCAAAACACCCGCTTCTCCCCAAAACTGCTTTACAAATTACAAGTAATTTATAGCTCTCTGTCTGCAAGAAGTTAAGCATGCACTGAAGTCCCGTTGAAGTTAGTTAAGCATGTGCTTAAGTGCTTTGCTAAATCAGGATGGACACAGGCACATGCTGACACCATTTTTAGATGCTTGCTTTTTTAAATGGTTGAGGAAGTGTCAGCTCTTTCCATGTGCTGCTCAAACCAATAATTATTACTTGACCAGTGTCTTATAAACATTGTAGCAGAGATGGATTTTTCGATGGAGGAGAGCGTAGTGGCTGTGTGTGGATAAGGTGCAGTGTAGAAATGGCTGGACAATTGAAATCTGAACCGAATAAAGCTCTAGAACATTATTTTGTAGGTAAGAACCCAGCCCTGGTGAAGGGAATGATTTTATGTAGGATTATTCCCTACGCAATGTTTTCTAATGCATTATCCACTGCAGACTGAAATGAATCAAGCCATAAGGATACTAACTCTTCCCTTCGGAGGCTTTTCTCACAGTCTGATAGAATTCACTGATTCCTAATACTAACCTACATTTCCCTCATTAGTCATAAAACCACTAGCTTTTAAAGAATCCAGATACAGTACTCTATTCTGCTATATGTCCTGAGGCATGAACATTCATGGAGATTATTGCCAGGAAAAAAGGCACAGTAGTTTCTGTGATTTTGAGTCCTTTCCACTGATGTTTGTTTCTTTCATTACTATATAAAAACGTATCTTTGTATTAAGCAAACTGATGGAGCTTTATATAAACTTGGCAGCCTAACATTAATCAGAAATGGAATTAATAAGAAGACATGAGAACATTAAAACAAAAGCAGAGGTACAAAGGATTGCAGAGGAAAAGAAAGGCCTTTTTAATTTGCAATCCAATCCAGGCATACTGCCTCCAAGTGACTTAATTATGTTAAGCCCAAAGCTCTTATTACAAGCAATGATTTATAAAAGATTTCTGGCACTTCAAGATGTGTTCCTGCATTGAATTTACCGTAAAAAAAAAAAAAAAAAAGCTGAGGGCAAATTAGTTGTACTTCTGCAGAAGACTAAAAGGGGAATAAAAAAATGCACCTCAAAGATGACTTTATGATGAAGTATGACAGTGAAGGATTTCAGAATGCTTGAGGCATCTGCTTTGTGAGAGGGAAGAAAATCCAGAACCACCACCACATCATCAAAGTGGTTTCAGTGACATTCTCGGGATATTACTAATGTAGAGACAGTGTTTTCAAACATGGTCTGTCTTCTGACTAGTTAAAATCTCTACACTAGTATAGACCATATGCTACTCCAGGTCTGCACATGTAACTCCGAGTATTAGTAAGGCCAGCTTCCAGAGCAGAATAATATATGGTTGCAGTGGACAGAGCCCTTCTTACACAGTTTCCGACAGGTTTCCTATCTTCATGGGTTATAAAATAGAAGAGAGGGCTCAAAACAAAAAGCTCAGAACTGACTTTGGACCCGATCTTTTTCAAAGTTCATAGAGAGGGCTGGATGTGAGGTTTAATTTGACAAAGAGAAAGGTCATTTACAAGGCAAGTTGAGGATCTACGTTTGCACTTTGAACACCTCCAAAGTCTGGGACTATTTGTATGCGGAATTTTCTCTCTAACCAGCTTTATTCTCCTCCTGCAGACTTCTTGTATTTAAATAAATAATGAGGAGGAGGGAGAATACAGAAAGAGATAATTACCACCCTCGTACACAGCTTATATCATAAGTGATGTCTCTGTATGGAGAAATGGATTGCAGTCTATAAGGCTATAGGGAATGGCTAGCTTAGGGAAAAGAAAGGACCCTGCACAGTTTGGCTTCATGCCATAACTACTGGCTAAGCTGAATGGCCTAAATGGCAGATAGCATAACTCAAGCAGTTCTGTAATGACAACCAGCAAAAAGTTCTAGTCCCTATAAATCCTGCTCAGACAGACAACAAAACAGTCCTGTGCTCAGGAAAATCAACATTGCATCATGATAACGGAGGGAAAGTTTGTTTTTTTATACACTCTCATTTTGGCTTGACTTCTTTCGGCAAACAGGCCTTCATTAGCATCATAACTCTTGGAAGCAAACATGCTACTCTTTTTTTTTGAAGACAGTTGTGTCTCCCAAGTGATCATTGCCTTCAGATCAGCTGCTTTCTGTTCTAGCCTTTTTATATCTGTTTGTATAAAAGATATTATATTTTTAATGTGAACATTTATCAAAGAGGGCCTGTTGCAGTGCCTGATATGTTCCATAGAATTTTTGACACACTATGTATTTCATTGAAAGGAGAACACAGCAGCAATCAGGAGCTATTTATTTCCAGACTTTGATGCACACACTAACTTCCTGAAGGTGCTACCAGTATGTAGACAGCCGTGAGGCTTTTTCCCTTCTCAGCACAGATGCTCAGGAACAAATGGACATAGAAACGGAACTATGTTCTCACCGAGAGCCTGATCCAAAGCCCATTAGAAGTCAGTTGAAAGGCATTTATTGATGTAAGTGGACTTTGTAACAGGTCTTGAGTCATTCCAGGCTGGTACAGAGAGAGACAGTTTGGGTGCTGATGAGCAGCCAAAATTTTAACATGGAGCTCCCTTAAAAACAATCTCCTTCAGTCAGCGAAACATCATTTATTATTAAACATTTATATTGCCATGATGCCTAAAGGCCTTAATAACATTGGCCCATTGTGCTAGGTGCTGTACAAACACATAACAAACATTCAACTCCACACTGATTAGGCCTCAACTGGAAGATTGTGTCCAGTTCTGGGCACTTCATTTCAAGAAAGATGTGGACAAATTGGAGAAAGTCCAGAGAATAGCAACAAAAAATTATTAAAGATCTGGAATACTTGATTCATGAGGGAAGATTGAAAGAACTGGATTTGTTTAGTCTGGAAAAGAGGAGACTGAGAGGGGACACGGTAACAGTTTTCAAGTACCTAAAAAGCTGTTACACAGAGGAGAGAGTAAAATTATTCTCTTTAACTGCTGATGATAGGACAAGAAGCAATGGGCTTAAATTATGGCAAGGGAGGTTTATTTTAGACATTAGGAAATATTTTCTGTCAGTGATTAACCACTGGAATAAGTTGCCTAGGCAGGTTGTGGAATCTCCATCATTGGAAGTTTTTGAGAGCAGGTTAGACAAGCACCTGTCAGGGTTGGTTTAAAATGGTACTTGGTCCTGCCATGAGGGTTGAAGACTGAACTTGATGACCTCTCATGGTCTCTTCCAGTTTCTGTGATTCTGTGAAAATTTCATGGCACACTTGGACAGTTCTCATGGCACTTCAGTGTGCTGCAGCACACGGGTTGAAAACCATTGATATAAATGTTTGGACAGAACAATGGGTTTCAGCAGATCATGACCTCTCATAAGACACCTTACATGCCCTTCTTTGTGTGAAATGTATCAACGACTCTGTGAATTGACTCTGTGGCTGGTAGACCAGACTGCTCTAACTAAAGGGCCGGTTATTGACTCTGTAAGGTCGCAGAGATGCCCCTCTCGCTTACACCCCTCAGACTTACCCCACCCAGGGGCACTTGGGAGGGCTCAGTCCACGACACACCCCCACCCCCGTTGGTGGCAGCGGCCATGTGCCACATGCAGAGGGTGTCTGTGGGCCCATTTCCTGCTCTTCCCCCTCTCCCACCCTGCCCATAGGGGCAGTGGGTACAGTGGGAGTGACAGGCAGTTGCCCTCTTTTGGCTGTGGGGAAGAAGGGGATGGTGTGATGGTCTCCGGTACCTCCAGCTCCCGCTTTGCACTCAGCATGGGGTAGGGGGGCCAAGAGGATGCTTGCTCCTTCTGCATTGGGAGCTATTGGCCGCCAGCAGTCCTAAGCTGGGGTTGGCACGGCTTCCTGGCCCTGGCCGCCTGCGACAACAGAGTTGGTTCCTTCAAGGAGGGCCTGGCCAGCACCTCCCCAAGGCTGGTGCCCAGGGGCATGGTCTCACCTGTCACTCCCCTCTCAGTACACCATTGGGCTCAGCAGCTGCCTGAGTGAGCAAATAGCTGGTTCAGTCCCAGCCACAGGGCAGACTGAAAATGTTAACAAGTAGCCTCCGCTATTCTGCTGAGGTACCCCAAAGGGGCAGCCGTGTTTGTCTATGGAGATAAACAGAGTCCTGTGGCACTTTTAAAGACTAACAGATTTATTTATCGCATGAGCTTTTGTGGGAGAAAATCCCACTTCGTCAGACGCTTGAAAATCCCATGTCGTCAGACTCTTCTTCAAACTGTCTGACGAAGTGGGATTTTCTCCCACAAAAGCTCATGCGATAAATAAATGTGTGTTAGTCTTTAAAAGTGCCACAGGACTTCTTGTTTGTTATACTGCTGATGTCTGTGTTCTGTTTGTTGTTTGGGTCCATATAGGATTTCAGTCTCCAGGGTGGTGGTCTTCAGTGCCTTTTACTAACATGATAATCACCGTGAATATGCTCCATTTTAATGTTATAATTAATGCACTCTGTATGCAATGTTCCCTCTAAGGTTTGGCGGCTTGTGTGCAAAATTTTCAAGCCATGTGCAAAACTTTTTATGAATAAAATTTTTGTGTAAACTCACACAACAGAAATTATAGGCATTAATTGAAGGTAAAGTAATTGTAAATAGAATTAATTAATTGTGTTTAATTGAATTTGAATGAATTTTGAATTGAAATTTAATTTTTAGAAAGGTTTTTATTTAAAATTAATTTTTTAAAAGTTGTTTTTTAAAAAGGAAGGAAGGAAGGAAGAGAGAGAAAAAGAGAGAAGGAAGAGAGAGAGAGAGAGAGAAAAAAGGAAAGAGGAAAGAAGGAAGAGAGAGAGAAAAAAAGGAAAGAAGAGAAAGAAGAGAAAGAAGAGAAAGAAAGAAAGAAAAAGGAAGATAAAGAAGGAAAAAAGAGAAAGGAAGAGAAAAGAAGGAAAGCAAAGGAGAGAAAGGGAGAGAAAGAAGGAAGGAAGAGAAAGGGAGAGAAAGAAGGAAGGAAGAGAAAGAAGGAAGAAAAAGAAGAAAAGAAGAAAGGGGAAGGAAAGAAGAGAAGGAAGAGAAAGGAAGGAAGCAAAGAAAGAGAAAGAAGGAAAGAAAGAAAGAAAAAAGAGAAGGAAGAGAAAGGAAGGAAGGAAGCAAAGAAAGAGAGAAAGAAGGAAAAGAGGAAACAGGAAGAGGAAGGAAGGAAGAGGAAAGAAAGAAAGAAAGAAAAAAGGAAGAGAAAGAAGAAAGAGGAAGGAAAGAAGAGAGAAAAAAGGAAAGAAAAAAGAAGACAAATAAGGAAAAAAGAGAAAGAAGGAAGAGAAAGAGGAAGAAAGAAAAAAGAAGGCAGGCAAAGAAGAGAAAGAAGGAAAGAAAAAGGAAAGCAAAGGAGAGAAAGAAGGAAAGAAAAAGGAAGGGAGAAAGAAAAAAGAGAGAAGGAAGGAAGAGAAAGGGAGAGAAAGAAGGAAGAAAAAGAAGAAAGGGGAAGGAAAGAAAAGAAGGAAGAGAAAGGAAGGAAGCAAAGAAAGAGAAAGAAGGAAAGAAAGAAAAAAGAGAAGGAAGAGAAAGAAAAAAGAGAAGGAAGAGAAAGGAAGGAAGGAAGGAAGCAAAGAAAGAGAAAGAAGGAAAGAAGAGGAAACAGGAAGAGAAAGGAGGAAGGAAGGAAGAGGAAAGAAAGAGAAGAAAGAGGAAGGAAAGAAGAGAAAGAAAAAGGAAGACAAATAAGGAAAAGAGAAAGAAGGAAGAGAAAGAGAGGGAGGAAGAAAGAAAAAAGAAGGCAGGCAAAGAAAGAAAGAAGCCAAGGCCGCTGGTGGGGGAGGACCCTACCACGGCCCTGGGAAGCCGCTGGTGGGGCGGACCAGACCCCAGCCCCGGAGGCTGATCCCGGCCCCGTGCTGGGAGGCCGAGGCCGTGGATTAGCCCGGCCCTGGCCCCGGCCCCGGCCCCAGGCCGGGAAGTCGAGGCGGTCGGCGGGTGGGAGCCCGGGAGCCCGCTGTGGCCGCAGCCACCCCGCTGCCCCGGCTGCGTGGGGCAGGCAGGCAGGCCCGCGCTCCTGAATCTAGCCTGAGCCTGCCTGTCCCACCCTGGGGGCGGGGAGGGCCAGCCCAGAGGCCGGGCGCAGGCCGGGTGTGCTGCGGCAGAGCCGCTGCCCCGGGGATTGGAGGGAGCAGCGGGGGCTGCCGGGCTGCGCGGGGGTCCCTCACTGCTGCGTGGGGGGTGCGATGGCTGCTGCGCGGCCGCGCACCCGCGCAGCTTAAAGGGAACACTGTCTGTATGTATGAAAACATTAGGGTTAGGGACCAATATTATCAGATGTAAGAACAGATGGACAGACATCTTATTCTACACAGATAATTTCATACCTGGGAAGATGCAAGGTCTGGAACCTAATAATCCTAAAATAACATAAATGTAATGATCTTTCCTCACTTCATGAGCTGTCTCCTGGAAACCTTACCTCAGGCAAACCTCTCATCATCATCAATGAATAAGAAAAGTATTTTATTTTGCTATTCATTATAAATTTAGTCTCCTCTTTGATTAGATCATTGTTTTAAAAAAACTTGTGCTTTCTGCAAACGTATCGGTTGTTTGTAAATATTTGATAAATAATTACAATGCATCTTCTTCAACCTAGTGGTTGTATGTAAAACGTGTGCTTTGAATATTAATTAGATATATTGTATAATTGGTTGTCTAGGTCACATGAAATCTTTTCTGCTTTTCTGTCTGATTGAAAAAATTGTTTTAGGTAGCTCTACCTATTTTAAAGATTAATAAATTGTACAGGCTAAGTTACTTACCCAAGAGCACACAATAAGCCATTGAGATGATAAGAACAGAATCCAGAAGCTTGAGTTCAATCCTTTTCTCCAGCCATTATTATGAACCGTCAGCAAGTTTATTGTGCAGATTTACTAATGCTACCTCAGTACATTCATTTATTTTGACAGTTTGTATTTATGTATTTGTGCTCAGCATTATAATTACATTTATGTAATTTTTCTTCCACTTCAGAATTCAGAATCAAAGCTGAGTCATTTCCTTTTTATTGCACATCCAATTAATCAAGAGCTCTTACTGATATTTTTTTTGCCTTTCATTAATTAATTAATTAAATTAACTTGGGGGTAGGGGTACATTTTTCAAAAGCTAGGGAGTCAACTTAAAGCAGAATCTACATATTCCTAAAATCAACTTGTTATGAAGCCTCCTCTTATTGAATGATGACACGGTGTATATATATTACTGGTTTATTGAGATCATTCAGTTTCCATATCTCAACTGTATGGATATTTTGCTATTTTTCTCTATGCTACTACTACTGTGCTGCTCCTCTCTTGGCTTCTATTATGAAAATTTGTCCTTTCATGCTTTGTACACAAAATAGATTCCCTGTCTTTTGTTGTTACAGTGCTCACTCACCCTTTCCTTTTCTCTGCTATTTTCCTCATTCCCTATGTTTATCCAACTTATATTGTAAAATTTTTAGAGTAGGGAAAGTGACTTTCGCTGTTAATCACTATGGCAACATTGGACACTAATACATGTTTTATTATATTGATATCCATCTATCTAATATTCATGCTAGAGCTGGCCAAAAACCCCAAACATTTTGAACAAAATCAGTTATGACTGAAAATTTAATTTTTGACAAAAAACAAATTCATTGGAAATTTTGAAAAATGTCAACCAGCATGCTTGTATTTGCATTTATATTATGTGATTCTATTCTGAAATGTGGCTACATGACAAAGATATCTCTGAATCAACAGATCTGCCCCCATGTGTCCTCAGTCACAGCTACAGCATTTAGTAATTAACATACATTGGCTTACCTCCTTCCCCCCATTTTCTTGCTTGTATTAGTCATGCAGGAAGAAACACTGGTGGGGAAAAGATTTCAGGATCTTTTCTCTGAGGAGTCTATGTTAGTCTATTTCAGCAAAACAAAGAGTTCTGTGGCACTTTTAAATTTGTTAGACTTTAAAAGTGCCACAGACCTCCTTGTTTGTTTTCCTAGAATCTATTCTATATCCTGTGGGCTCTCAAGATAATTTCTTGCTATATTTCAATCATTTACACCTATGCAACTGTAGCAGAGTGGCAGGGTCAGGGCCCCTCAATATCTCAGCTCACCTCCTTTCCCCCAGCTTCCTGGGCTGGGAAAAGAGGGAGCCAGCCAGGTCCCGCAGCTGCTTGTGCTAAGAGCTGGGGAGTGCAGACCTTGATTAGGGAACATGAAGTAGCTGTCTCCTTAGCTCAGGCAGAGTTTATAAACTGGCTGAGAAGAAGCCAGAGGTGGTTAGCCAGGCAGAAGGGTTGTGGCTCTGCCTCAGTTGTTGTTGGGTGACAAAAAACCTATCGAGGGGTCAGGGAAGGGTTTGTTTCGGGGATTAAGGACTGTGATCTGCACTGTAAATAAAAGAGAATGGGCGAAGCATGGCAGAAAAGTGTGAGACCCTTTTTGTTACTTCCAGAAGAAGACGAGTTGGTGGGTAAAAAGGGGGAACCCTGTGGCAGCTTGTTACCACAACCCTAGAGGGCAATGGTTTTTTCTCTGGTGCCATATAAGATTTAATTTTCATTACTGATCATTATGTATGAAATGGGTAAAAGCTTAACTCTTGAGTCCAGGGTGAGTTACAGTGCCAGTTGTTTGAGAGCAGGGAAGAAGCTCCCCTTTTACTTGTAAACTGAGCAAACCTAGTATAGAAACTTTTGAGCAATGGTTGGGACTCCATGATGCCACTTTTGCACAGTTACTTTCTCAGAGTAAAACTGCATGTCCTGTTCTTGTACAACAAAAGTAACCATCTTATTTTGTAGTTCATCTTCCACAGGAGAATTTTGGCCTAATCAAGCCACCTACTCCATCAAGGGCTCGTTCACCTGCTCATCCACCAATGTGATTTATGCCATCATGTGCCGGAAATGCCCCTCTGCCTTATATATTGGACAGACAGGACAGTCTCTGCGCCAAAGAATAAATGGACACAAATCTGACATCAGAAATTGCAACACTACAAAACCAATCGGGGAACACTTCAATCTCCCTGCTCACTCCCTTGACGACTTGTTAATAGCTGTGTTGAAACAGATGAATAACAAATCACAGCTTCAAAGAGAGACTGCAGAACTCGAACTTACATGCAAATTTGACTCAGTTGTCTTGGGGTTAAACAGGGACTATGGATTTTTCTCGCATTACAACAAGTGATTTGACCTCCCCCTCCTCTATGTGCTGTTCCCCAGTGTTTTGAATCCTAACACCTATTTTGATTTGCTGTTACAGCCTGACCTGATGCTATGTCATACACTCCCCTGCATTTAATTTCCTCCCACTCTGTAGCTTTCCTATCTTCAAAGCGTCTGACGAAGTGGGATTTTCTCCCACGAAAGCTCATGCGATAAATAAATCTGTTAGTCTTTAAAAGTGCCACAGGACTCTGTTGTCTTGCTATGACTCCCAGCATTCAGTAATCCCAAAGTCATTAACGGATATGTGTATATATTTATATCTATATCTATTTATATTCAGCCAAGCATCAGCTGTATAAGAAGGGTTACTTAAACAGAAACAGACTTTTGAACAGAGACCCCAGTGTGCAAAATTCCCAAGCTCTCTAGAGGGTGTATAACTTTGCTGTATCATTCTTTTTCTCTATATTTTCTCCTCCCCACGCTCTATATATGTGAGTATAGCATTTATGAAGGACTGAAAGTCATTGCTGTCTGAGAGTGCTCATGGATCTATCTAAAGTGAGTTGAAGGTCTTAATCCAGCACACCAAGTCACAGGTGTTCACATCCCAAAAGACTTCACCACAAATTGAAAATTAGTTGGCTCTTTCTGGAGGGAGGATTGTAATTGACTAGATAGGAGGACTGAACTACCATTTCACCTCTAGATGCAGCTCTAGAACAGTTATGCAGTTTAATGCTAGGGTGCTTAGAGGGCATTGTAAAGATGGGAAAGACATCCGTTTCCAGGCCTATCATGCTGCTGATACAGATTTTTTTTATTTTTAAGGGTGGGTGGGTGGAGTTTCTCTTTAGATCTGTCTCGCCCACCACAAGCCAATGAATTTTAATAACACACACACAAATCTTCACGAAATGAAAAAGGACTTAAGTGGAGTTTCTCCTCCAATCTACAATAATATTTTTCAAACACTTTTTGGTTTTGCTGAATGTCAGAATTCCAGCTGTTCACTGAAATACTTAGTAAACAACATATGTGCAAGTGTTTGAAGTTGACACACAGTGGCTCCTAGACACCTCCGTAGTATTTATTTATAAGCCTTATCTGTAGTTGGGTTACAATTCTCTTAAGGCCTGACCCAAAGCCCATTGAATTCAATGGAAAGATTCCGCTGACATCAGTTCATTTTGGATCAGGCCTAGAAGACTGACAGCCTGTTGGAACGCATGGACGAAGAGACAAATCTTATGGCTTAAAGTAGACCAATATTGTGCTGATCAAATCTCTAAATATTACTTGACCATAGGCATTAAGTTTAATATTCCTTAATATTGCAAAAATGTGTAGCTGCTGAGTTCCATGTATGGCAGTTATTAATTTGGCATTGCTTGTGGGTGTAACTGGACTTTTTCTGTCTGGGCTTCACATGGCAGAAACGCTGTGTGTTCTGTCCTGTCTTCTCTTCCCTGTTTTTGTTACCACTTCTCTGCTTCATCACCCAGATAGTTGAAAAATTGCATGCTCTCATTTGATGTACCAGCTTGACATTAATTCCTTTTTCCCAACAGAAAAGAAGGAACAAAAAGGAACAGAGGGGCTAAAGGGAGGAGGTATATGGAGGCAAGTTTACTCCCTTTCCCCCTCACCTGTTCCTAAGAGGATTGGGTTTTAGAAGGGGATGTTACCCCCATCCCCTCCCTAGGCAAATGTTGGGAAAAGGGGAAAAAAATCGGAAGAGCTACTGTGGAGCTGTAAATCAAATAACCATTAAAGCATAGATCCCAAAACCTGAGACAAGAAACTTGCTATAAAATGATAATTCTGAAAGGACAGAAATCCTTGTTTATTGCTTCCTTTTCTTTTCTGTCTGCCTCCCTTTTTTTCTTTAAGTAATTTATTTACAGTACTTTGATTTCTACTCAAACACCTACTCCATGCTTTTGGCACCTTTAAAAGTTTAATATACAGAAATAAAATTGACATCCTAGTAACATATAATGAGTCTTGAGGCATCTTTTCTCCACTCTTTAAATGTCAGAGTTTCACTAAGGCTAATTTTCTATCATTTTTCACCTTTTAAAAATATACTATTTTTTCCTCTAACACACTTTATCGTCTAAACATTTTTCCTTTCTCGTACGGTCGATCTTCTTATATTTGAACTCAACCCTGAAAGGTGCTGTGTTCCTATCCAGCATACCAAGTTGGCACATGGTTAACCTTAATGTCATTGAAGTCAGTGTGTTTGAGGAATAGTTTCTGCCACTGAATCCAAGAAAACTGTTTCTGAATCTACTGGAGTCTGTGTTCCACCTGAAGCCAGGGCTTAAAACAGGGATTTAGAAATTAGACCCTCTTGTTTTCTGACAGTGTTAGAAGATGTGAAAAATAAGGTTATGGAACTATTCGGTATTGCGGAACTAGAATGAAAGTGAATTTGGCAGTATGGGAGGGCCAGACTAGAAAACTCAGTCACAAGGCTGTTCACCTCTGTCAGCTATTCAAAATCTAGTCCAAAGAGGAAGTAATCACAAGTTATTATGAAAGTGAAATGAACTAATGAGACTCAGTCCAATTCCTGGTGACCAGGACACAAAAAACACCATTAGTCAGGTAGACTTAGCAAAGAGGACAAGAACTGCATGAAGATGGCTCTGAGGCTTGCCTACATGATGAGTTAGTGAATAGCAAGTTATAGAGTATATGCAAGGAATGCTAAAGCATACTCTGGGACTATGTCTACAATTACCAAAGTTAGTAATTTTAGTTAGTTTGAATTAACTTAATTCGAACTAGCATGGCCCCACTAGAATGCTAGTTTGAACTAAACAAGTGCCATGCAGGGCACTTGCTTAGTTCAAATTAGTCAGTTGCATTAAGCTCAATGTGCCAGTTAGTTCGAACTAACATGGCCACATTGACTTACTTTGAACGAACTAGTTCGAATTAAGGGTTAGTTCGAAGTAAAAGTAGGTTTTACTAATTTTAACTAACTTTTCTTAATTCGACTTAAGGAACCTCAAGTGTAGACACAGAGTAAATTAAGTCGACTTAAGCCTGCTTAAATCGACTTAATTTACAAGTGTAGACGCACCCTAGGACTTTAACTGTGGTGTAGCAGTCTTTCCATAGCAAGCTAGTGCCTAGTAAACTGATGGGCTGTCGACTCATGCTCTGGCTCACTGTGCACCAGCTCACTGTGTAGACAAGCCCTCGCTCTCACTTTCAGGCCTCATCTTCATTAGGAGAAAAGGCATGTACTTAACTTGTGTTATCTGACTCCAGATAACTATGAGGTAAAATCCTAATGGAAGCAAGGCAGTTTGTAGATTTAATATGCATTAGCAGATTGAGGCAAACCCGTGATGCTCTCCGTGTTGATGAGTCTTCAGCTCAGCTTGCTAACTCATGTGAAAACTACAAATTGCCTTTTCCTTGTTATTATTTTACTTTGGGTATGCTAACTCAAGTTAAGTATGCAGTTTTTTTTCCCTCCTAGTTAAGACACGCTCCTATTAGAGATGGTGCTTTCAAGTTCAGGCACATTTGTTGGTTTATGTCTGTAGTGTGTTGACATCTTTTCCTTCAGAGTACCATACTGACATCAAAGGGGCGTTCTGCTTAAAAATAAGTGGGATAACCTGGACCTTCTTGTTAGGGAAGCTTTCATGGCCAATACCTTCGCTGCACCTATCCTGTGAAGACCTGAGAATTCCAGCCTATAGGACTGTTAGTCTTACATCTTTTAGGAGAATGAAATTTTATTATTTATGTATTTATTGTTTAAAGGATAGGAGTTCCTTCTTTCTTGTCACTCTAGGAATCCAAGAAGAAAAGGTTTTGTATGAGACATGACAGTATAAAAGGTAAGATTACACCCACTCACGTGATAAAAAAAAATCATAACGCTGTTACAGATACTTAAATTTAGACTTGTTTTCAGTTTTTAAGAAGTCTTTAACTTTATGTAATAGTCTAAATTGAAACTAAAGTTACAACAGGTAAAGAGAGACATATTTTATATAAGATGACTTGAGACTAAAAAGCAAACAGTTTTTTCCCCTCATTTTTTTCTTATTAATTTATTGTTTTACATTGCGGTGTTTAATCCGATGAGGTGGTGGAAAGGAGCTTTTTGTTTGTAGTTGGCTGATTGGCTAGTTGAATTGGGTTTTGTTTCTTTCGGACTGTGTTTTAATACTGCTGAGATATTATATTGTAACATTAATTAAAGTGTCAGGGTATCAAGAGCGTATCTATGGTCGTTTTTAATTATATAAGTTTAAAGAAATAAAATAATAAATGCCCAAGGAGTAGGCATAATATATTCTGTGTAAATAAGCTTAATTTTATCTGTCCCATCTGATCTTATAAGTGATGTTTAGAGCTATTTACAATGCACTGTAATGATATTGGAGCTGTTGTCTTTTGGATAAGATCCAAAGGCAGCTTTTGTAAGAGACGGGACATTAAATACTGGTGTGTGTCCCCGGCTTTAGTTTTGGTAGTTGTATTCTGCCTATTTAACTTCTCCCTGTGGTTTCAACTGAATCTGATATTCTTTGCCTGCTGTCTTAAACAGTTGTTTAGTGTTCTTGTTAATGTAAAACAGTGGCTGTGTTTTAGTGGTGAATGAAGTTGAGACTTGTGTAGCAATTGTCTATTAGTTTACGTTTCTGTATCATTTGTTATCCATTATGATGGAAGGTTCTATATAAGCGTAGTGTCTCTAGATTGTAAACAGTAACTACTTCTTGTAGTTGATGGGAGTTTTTCCTGGGCCCTGAGTTTGCTAAGAAGTTAGGGCTTGTTGGGATTTCCTCTGAGACCTTTTCTGCTCATCTTATCCAGAACACAGTGTCTAGTTCTGATAGAACACTTCATCCACTTCTCTGGGATCCAAAATGCTCAGTTCAACTCTGGATTTAATCACTCAGTTTCCTTTATGTGGCATATGACGAAGCTACGCTGAGTTGTCCAAGCAGAAGGGTCACTGGTGGGTATAGGGAGTATCATACATCCGAAGTTACACAGACAACCTCTTCCATTATATACATTTATACATTACATTGCATTTGCTATACATTAAATCACACATTTTGGACTGGCTTGGTTACTTCGCAGGAACCAATTCGTGTACATCATGCTCTGTCCACGTGCTGTTTATATGGAACCTGAGCTTTACATTCCAGGTTTATCTTGTCCATCGTCCCTACCATTAGGCTGTTGCTGTTCATCTTAGCTAGCACAGACCTCCTGACCCTAGTGTACTGTTTGTTAAATCCCTATTAACAACTTAATCTTCCATTCTCCTTCGCAATTATGCCCACTAAGACATGAGGCAAGATATTTATGTCAAACCAGGCCTACATGATTCTTGTAATCATCACTAGTTCTCACTGAAAAATTTCCATCAAAACTGTTTTTTGAAGGAAAATTGGATTCTTTTCCACAGAAAATTTAAAATTTTCACCAAAAAACTGAATTCCCCAAAACTTGAAATTTTCAGCCAAAAACTGAAACTTACTTTCTGGAAATGTCAGAATGTTTCCCAATTCAAGGATGAAAACCAATATAGAAATATTGGGATTTCCCATGGGATGGAAATTCTGATTTTTTTTATTTATTTTTTTGCTCAACTCTATTCATGGTTTTTCCTATAATCTCAGAAAACATAGAATTCTTTGTATAACTTTTTGCTATTCTTTTCTACTCATTATCCCAATGGTCCACCATATCTGGAGTGACAGAATTTTATAGGATTTTTTTCCCATCTAATGCATTTCAATAATTTTGTCAGAAACTATTTACTACCATACAATACATTTAACACTTTTTTCCCCTTTAGAGATGGAGAAACCTGTACACAATGATTTATTATTGTAGAATCTCACATGTGGTTTTTCAAATACATATACTTTTGGGGATCGAGTCTCTTCTCTCTACAGATGATGCAACTGCATTTACTCCAATAGTGTTACTCTTTGTTTACACTACAGTCAGTAAGAGGAGGATTAGGATTCCAGAACTGATTTAGCAGTGTATTAAGATTGCTCGCTTGCCTAAATCTCATATGTCTGTCAATCCTTAAATTATCTGTATAAATTATTACTTTCCCCATATATAGTTTTGTTAAATTTTGTTAAACTGTCTCTCTTATTTTGAATAATGTGCAGGATTTAATACTTATATGCCACTGATTTGCAAATAAAATGGATTTTTAGGTTGACAAGTACAAGAAAATTGGAAGTTGAGTTTTTGGATAAGGTGACATTCAAAAGTATGAGTGTTTCCAAGTATGTTGTTATACAGTATAGGAGCAGAATTTACAGTAAATATCTTAATCAACACAATTTATAGTGACTTAGCTATGGAAATAAAGTCTTTTTAAAAAGTATTTGTAAACCTCTAAATATATCAACACAATGCATTTAGTTATTACTCTGCTACTGTAATGCACTTTCAGTACCAGAGATTACTCTGGATTTTCCATGTAAATGATTTTCTTGGATTGCCGTATACAGACTGTGACACAGTAGCACACAAAAACTACATACAAGGGATGAATTTGGCCCTAGATTTACAGATACTCTAAAATCTCCACACCTTCAGAAGGTGTCCTCTTGTCTAAATACACAATGGGAAGGGGTACGTGTTCACGATTGTGATGGGATCCTCAGGTGCAACCTGAAACTAGGGTACTATGCAACCCTCCTATCTGGGCTGTCGCTTACAAAGCTTTGTTAGTGAGAAGTAACAAACCCCTCCAAGGCGCTGCTATCGCTCAGCGCAACAATGTGTGGAGCCCTACACCCAGCTAGATTGCATGAATAGTCCTGGAGCCACTCTCAAATCGCAGAGAAAGGCACTAGCCAATTTCCCCCCGCTTTCCACCCATTGCACCCTAGACCTATACAATCTTGCCCTGGTTAGAAGCCTGACCAGTATAAGTTTATTATCCAGCCCATCCACTCTTGACACGGAAAGGACACAGAGACCAGCCTTTGCAACGTGAGCTGAGATTTCCCAAGCACTTCAACCAAAACCCCCTGTTTTAGGTAGAAAATAAAACAGGTTTATTAACTACAGAAAGATAGATTTAAGTGATTATATGTGATAGGCATAAAAGGTCAGAGATAGATACCAAAGAGAATAAAAAGTAAGCGAACAATCTAAATCTTGAAGCTTGTTACACTGCCTAGGCAGAGCTTAGATCAAGCAGTTTTCTCACTACACTGAATGCTATGGTTCTTAATACACAGGCTTTCTCTCTTAAGCCTGAGATCAGTCTCCTCAGTTGAAGTCTTTGTTTTTCATGCTTCCGTTCCAGCATAGGTGAGGGAGAAGAAAGGCAAAGGCATGATGCCATCATCTCTTATTTTATGCCTCACTCCATGTGCATGGAAAATATGAGCCTGGACAGGTCCTTGGGGGCTTTCCTGAGTAACAGGGTTGAGCAGTCCTCCTGGTGTAGTTTTGTGCAACTGAGTCTTGGAGTTGAGCAGACCCCCTTGAGAGGTGCTTGCACAACTTTCATTGAATTGTAAATCCCTTTATTACACCCCCTTCACCTCCCCCCACTGATTAATGGTCATTGAACACCTTCCTGGGAGTGGTTTGCCTCCTTTGTATGTCACTAGTAAACTTGCAACTTATTTTAATAACCAGCATACAGCAAAATCTCATAACTTCATACACACTAATATACATCAATGGTTCCTAACCTTTTCAATAACACAGCACACTTCAATGAGACAAACAATTCCACGGCACACTCACTTTTTCCAGCTGAATCGATTGCTCATAAATGTCACATTTACTTACATTTACTATGGTTACAGTCTTACTAGAGAGGTTTGCAACATACTGCAGACATAAGCTAAAGAAGGATCTAATGCATTAATGTTTCAAATTGACTGGAAAAAAATACATGTCATCTCAGTTTTGCCCTTTGGCCACATGTGTCTAGAATGGTCATGTTTTAGAATCAAAAGACTGATACCTCATTTTTAAGTTTCACAGGTTTTATGAGTTGTAATTTTTATAGAATATTGTTTAAGATGAAACAATGTTTGTTTTACAATGATTTTCATTACCTTTGTACAAAGGGAAAAACAATTAAAAAAAAATGTGGAAATGGCAGAGGAATGAAATGATTTCTTTGTTTCGGTCTTCACCGAGAAGGTTGGTGGTGATTGGATGCCTGACATAGGGGAGAGCAGTAAAAATGGAATAGGATAAGAAGCTAAAATAGGGAAAGAACAAGTTAAAATTACTTAAACAAGTTAAATGTCTTCAGGTCACCAGGGACTGACAATATGCCCCCTGGAAGACTCAAGGGCTATGTCTACACTTAGGAATTTAGGTTGACTTTACTAAGTCGACTTTAAGTCGACCTTATTAAGTCAACTTAGAGAGGCCACACAGGACTCTTAGGTCTACTTAAAGGTGCTCCTATTAGGTTTACTTAGAGAGTCTACACTAGACTCTCTAAGTCAACTTGATAGGTGGAGGGAGAGCCAGCCTTGCAGGGCTGGCTCTCCCCAGACCAGGAAGCTGCTGGCGGCTTGCCCCGGCAAGAGCCAGCTGGCTCTCCCCGGGTCAAGAAGCTGGATGGCTCGTCCCGGGA
>ML686161.1:547867-558456 GCA_007922175.1 Pelusios castaneus
CGGGTCTGGGGAGAAGGGAGCAGAGGCTCCCCAGGGGACAAGGGAGCCACAGTGGCTCCCTTCTGCCAGGGAGCCATGTGGTGCTCCCTTGTCCCCCCTGCCCTAAGTCGACTTAGGGTATCTACACTGGCTAAGTTGACTTATTAAAGTCGACTTAGACGCTAGTTCAAATTATAACGAGGTGTTATTAATTCAAACTAGTTTTTCCTTAATTCGACCTAAGAAGCAGCTTAAGTCGAATTAAGGAAAGACCAGTGTAGACGTGGATTAAATTAAATCGACTTAAGCCTGCTTAAATTGACTTAATTTATAAGTGTAAACGCACCCAAGGAGCTGACTCAGGAGATATCTGGAGCCATTGGCTATTATCTTTGAAAAATCATGGAAGACTGGAGAGGTCCCAGAGGACTGGAAAAGAGCAAATATAGTGCCCATCTGTAAAAAGGGAAATAAGGACAACCCAGAGAATTACAAACCAGCCAGTTTAACCTATGTACCAGGAAAAAATAATGGAGCAAATAATTAAGGAATCAATTAGCAAACATCTAGAAGAGAATAAAGTGTTAAGTGATAGTCAGCATGGATTTGTCAAGAACAAATTGTGTCAAACCAACCTAATAGCTTTCTATTATGGGGTAACAAGCCTTATGGATAAGGGGAAGTGGTAGATGTGTTATATCTAGACTTTAGTAAGGCTTTTGATAGGGTCTCACAATACCTTCTCATTAACATACTTGGGAAGTACAACCTAAATGTAGCTTCTATAAGATGAGTGCAAAACTGGTTGGATAATCACTCTCAGAGTGTAGTTATCAGTGGTTCCCAGTCATGCTGGAAGGGCATTAACGAGCGGGGTACTGCAGGGATTGGTTCTGGGTCTGATTCTGTTCAGTATTTTCATCAATGATTTAGATGATGGCATGAAGAGTACACTTACAAAATTTGCAGATGATACCAAGCTGGGAGGGGTTGCAAGTACTTTGGAGGAAAGGATCACAATTCAAAATGATTTGGACAAACTGGTGAAATGGTCTGAGGTAAATAGAATGAAATTCAGTAAAGATAAGTGCAAAGTACTCCACTTAGGAAAAAAACAATCCATTGCACACATACAAAATGGGCAACGACTGCCTAGGAAGGAGTACTGTGGAAAGAGATCTGGATGTCATAGTGGACCACAAGCTAAATGTGAGTCAACAGTGTAACACAGTGTAAAAAAAAAAAGCAAACATCATTCTGGGATGTATTAACAGTAGTGTTGTAAGTAAGACATAAGAAGTAATTCTTCCACTCAACTCCATGCTGATTAGACCTCAACTAGAGTATTGTGTCCAGTTCTGGATGCTTCATTTCAGGAAAGATGTGGATAAATTGGAGAAAACCCAGAGAAGAGCGACAACAATTATTAAAAGTCTGGAACACTTGACTTATGAGGGAAGATTGAAAGAGCTGGGTTTGTTTAGTTTGGAAAAGAGGAGACTGAGATAGGATATTATAACAGTTTTCAAGTACCTAAAAGGTTGTTTATAAGAAGGAGGGAGAAAAATTGTTCTCCTTAACCACTGAGGATAGGACAAGAAGCAATGGGCTTAAATTACGGCAAGGAAGATTTAGGTTGGACATTAGGAAACATTTCCTAACTGTCAGAATGACTAACCACTGGAATAAGTTACCTAGGGAGGTTGTGGCATCTCCATCACTGGAAATTTTAAAGAGCAAGTTAGAGAAACACCTGTCAGTGATTGTTTGAAATGGTACTTGGTCCTGCCACGTGGGCAGGGGACTGGACTTGATGACCTCTCATGGTCCCTTCCAGATTCTGTGAAAATTTCGTGGCACACTTGGACAGTTCTTATGGCACACCAGTATGGCACAGCACACTGGTTGAAAACCACTGATATACATGTGTGGGCAGAACATAAGACACCTCATATGGCCTGCTTTGTGTGAAACGTATCATAATTATTCAACACTGGTGAATATGGGAATTCTGGGGTGCTGTTTTAAGGTACAGAGGGCACAACTATGCATGAAAGAACCCCTGCCTTGACTAGCCCAGGTCCACTTTGGGCTTTTGCTCTGGCATATAGCATAGGTTTGCATCATTTGAGTTGACAGCCTGCTATAGTGATCAGCTTTACAATGACACCTTTAAGGCTTCATAGCTCTCCCTTGAAAACAAAAGCACATTTCTGCTATTCTCTGCTGTTGTAACTTTTGCCATCATGATTATTCTGGGTCCAGACCACATCCAGGCCCTGTAGAGATGGGTAATGTTCCTTAATCTCTGATAGTGGCAATCAAATCCATAGTCTCCTATCAAGGTCACTGATTCCCTGAAAAGATTACCAGTACAAGTTTGCTTGGTTGTAGGGGAAGATGACTGAGATTGATTGAAGCCCCCTAAAGTCAATGGGAATCTTGCTGGGTCCCAAGTTTGCTAATGAGAATAGCACTCAAGTTGCAACCACTTCTATTGATAGCAGTTCCCCTTCAAATAGTGGAGTCGCCCAAAATCCATGCAAAGACCATGGAATATTGAGGTCAGCTCTGAATGATTCTTATTGTTTTTCCTCATTCTGTTGCTAGGGATGTAAGCCCTTCATTTTGCCCATCTTGATTGGCTGTTTTTTTAGTAATACCTGTTTTTCCTGCAGCTTCTTCCTACCACCATTCACGACAGCCTGCTCTGTGGTCTACACAGTGAGGCAATGCAAACTTCCTATTGTCTATGCCTGACATTACATATCAGAAGTCTGTGGGAATTGTGGTCTCTATGGAAATCGCAGCAAGAGAATTGTACCAACTCCAACAGTAGCAATTCTGATTCTAACTTGTTAACTGTTTGATGCAGTGTTTCTCTCTATCTGCATTGTACATCTAAAATATATACAGTATTGAGATTGTGAAAAAACTAAAAATCATGAAACTCAGCTGTAGCCACTTCTGTCCCATTGTACAGCTTTGGTGAGACAGGCCTATAAGGCTGCACCACTTCTTTTTTAGTCTTCATATGACCTCAGCACTGAGGAGAATTCTCCTCCAAAGTTTCTAGTATCAGCTACAGACTGGGGTCTTTCTGACAGATGGATCTGCCTGCATCCTGAAGCTAGCAGACTGTCCTGTCCACAGAGACAATAGTCATACCAACTAGGAGGAGCTTTCATAGTAGGGAGGGTGTTCTTCTGGTTTAAAACTGGACAGTCCTTGTTTTGTTCGCCATTATCCCTGTCCAGCACCAGATGTGGCTTTTGCTGGTGAAAATGAGAGGTGAGAGGAGGAGACTGTAGATGCAAGAGGACATCAATGGGAATAATGGCGGTGCCTCTGTATAGAGTGACACAGGCAGGAGTGGGCTCAGGGGAGTGGGGATGTCCTGTATTCAGGGGATGCTTCAGTGGCCACCTGATTTCACAACCTCCGGAGCTAATCTGCCTCTTAATCAGAATTCAAGTTTCAGAAGTTTTTCTCCTTGCATTGCAGTATTGCCATTAATTGTTGATCCTCTTCACCTAGCCCTGCTTCTTACTCCAGTCTGTCAGTAGCCTCACTCTAACCACTCATTTATGCTTCCCTTTATTTCTTTTTCTCTCTTTTTACCATCCACCTGAACCCTCCTCAGTTTCCCTCTTCTGTTATCCACCAATCGCTCTTGCTCCCAGAATCCCTCCCTCCCTAACTCAATGTCATCCTCCAGGGCATCCTTCAGTTTCCAGCCCCTTATAAATGAAACACCTGTGTGAGAAAAGGTCATAGAGCTAATGAATGTGCTTGCCCTCTGATCACCCTGAGCCAGTCTGCTACCTTTATTCCTGGTGAGTAGTACCTCTCTCCATGAGTCGTTCTGCTGAGTTAACTTTCTCAGAGGGTTGGTGCTGCTCAAATTGAGTAGGGGGGGACTCAGAACTGGGTCGTCTTGTTTTGTGCTGTATCCCTTTGCCTGTTTTGTATCCTTTTTAAAGGTAAGATCTGTGGGGCAGGGCAGAGTGTTTGCTGTATTTTTGCCTAGCATGTCAGGTCCTAACATAAAACAGATAGTTAATACGTAGAGAGGTGGGCTAAGCCGAGCCCTGTCTGTGAAGAAGGAGGTGCAGCTCACATCAGAAGAGTCAACCCAAATGGAGACTTGCTTCTCTCAAGAGTTCCTCTTTCCTGGAACAATTCTGTCCCCATCACGTACTCTGATTCCTCCATCCTATTGCTACAAACATATTGGAAATTAGCCATTTCCCAAGTGCAATATATTGTATTTTCTAAGAGTGAACTGCTGATCTTGATCTCTAGTGGGCAGCATTTTCCTTTCATTAGATTTCTATTGCTGCTAAGTTCCTAATTATTGGAACAAATGCGTCATATACAACCCCCAGCTGATGTGAGTCACCAGGTAAGTTTTTTTTTAAAAAATTACAGCACATTTTTTAAGATCGAGCTGCTTGAAAAATGTATGTGTAGAATGATATACACTTAAGTAAAATCCTACATTTGCTGGGCATGTAGGACCATTTGCTGTGCAGCAGAGTGGATTTTAAGACATGAACATGCCAGAACAGATACTATTTTTCTCTTCACATTTATCTTGGTACACAGAGGGGAGGAAGAGCTGCTCTAAGTATTTATATAACTTCTGATTTGTTGCCACACGGTTTCCAAAACAGTTGCACATTTTCAAGGCACTGTACTGAATTATTACAAAGAAATGGCCCCCCAAAATTCCCTCTAGCCCAATAGTAGTGTGTCTAATTACCCTGGCCCTGCTAGGTGCTGAGCACTCATAGCTCTTATTGACTTTAATTGGTAAATAAACAATGCTTTCATTAGAGGCAAGGAAGAGCCCAAACTGAAACCTCAATTCTGAAGAGCTCAGAACTTTTGGAGTATTTGAAATCCACCTCCAGATTTGGCATTTTATGCCTATTCCTGATTAGAAGATAACACACAGTTCTTGTATAAAAAGCCTTATCCCCATTTTACAGATGAGGAAACTAAGGCACAGAGAGGTGAATTGACTTGCCTAAGGTCACCCAATAGGCTAGTGGCAGAGCTGGTATACAACCCAGATCTCCCAAGCACTCTATCTACTGCATCAGATTAATCCACAAATAGGGTTTCCCTAAAGTGGTGCTCAGCAACTGTAATTGCCATTGAAGTCTGCAAGACATAATTGAAATCGGTGGAGTTTTGGTTGTGCAAAAGATGCAGGATCAAGTCCTTTACAGGACCCACTAGCAGAGTGTTAGGAGCCAACAGCTGAGCCATCACTCTGGGCACTTAAACACCAATTAAAATTCTTCACACGGTGGACTTGTTGGGGCCTAATAACTGGATTAGAATGGGCTGGGGGAGGACTAACAAGCAAATTAGCCCATTAACATAGCGGTATAAGAAGGTACAGGAGAGGTAGGTTAGCAGAGCCAGAATGATTTCTTGGTAAAGAGATCTCCTCTCTCTTCAGCAGAGAACTGAGAAGAAACTGGAACTGTAAATAACATGGTGTACAGACAGGTCAGTTAGTGGTGGGAAGGACAAATGTAAATAAACAGCAATGGCGAATTTAAAGACTGAAAATCTCAGTCTGTGTAGACAGAGCAGAAGACAGGACTGGACTGCTGTCCTGCCATAGGCTTCTTACTTGGAGCTTAAAATGGCTGCAATGGTCAGCAAAACCTCCTTGTTCCTAGCAAGGTTAATGCTGTTCTTTCTCCTTTTAAATATAGATACATTTAATTACTCACAGTATATTGGGTGAGGGTCTTTCACATTATGCTTTTAAAGGTCCTGGTTCTGTCTGGGCATAAAGGGACCTGGACCCTACTCCCACTATAGCCAATAGCAAAGTGATCATTCATTTAATAAAAACAGTATCAGGCTCTCACAATGCCTGGCAGTTACCATAATAGATGTAAGCCAGTATTCTTAGACAATTCCCTCCTCCTTTTCTCCTCCCCCTTCTTGTTGCTGTGAGCACCAATTGATTGCTTACCTGCTACTTCAGAGGTGGCTTCACTCAAATGGTATGCTGTTGGTAAAGTACTTTGGAATCTTGTACTGTGGAAGGGTAACATATCAAACCTTGCAAAGGCCTTAGGTGTCTAAATGGCAACTGAGCTTTTCTGAAAATCCAGTCCTGAGTGTGGAAGTGGACAGAATGCTTTTGAAAATTCTGGACTTAATGCTTAACATTTTACCTTTTCACATGCAGTTTTCTCTACTATATCTTAAAAGAGAAACATGTTTTGTTTGAGTTAATCAGTCTGGAATCAAGAAGTTTCATTGGAATAGTCTTATTCTGAAGAGGGCACCCTTCTCTCCTTCTCAAAGAACATAACAGAAAAAAGTATTTCTGTGTTAAACAAGGCAGGGATTTTAGGTTGGAGGAGGTCAGCACCACAAAAACAGGGTTTCAAATGTTTTTCTTTGGTTAATATAATTCTTCACCTTGACATAATAATAGCAGGGAAGGGTGTAGTGACACTATATTTAAGGTATCTGTCTCTTTTAGAAACTGGCCCTTCTGTGGCTTTTTCATGTGCCTCTCTCTCACTCTGGAATTATAAAGGCAGTTCCTTCTGTCAGTCATAACCTACCGGTAGGCAGGGAGTCTGTCCCCCTTCTCTGTGTTATATCTGAATAAACACACCTGGGTTTGCCTAAATCAAAATCTGCGGTGTATCCACTTCTTGGAAGATCCAACACAGAATAGCCTAGGAACATCCCCCCTCAAAATCTAAAACAGCTTACAACCTGTGAAATCAGTAGGGAAGAGGGGAGGAATACAAAATGAATATTTGTTAGTATCCCAGTAGCCTTTCTCTTATCTGTCAGGTAGAAAAGAGCTATGAATTTGGATATAGCAGCATAGATGGTGTACACGGTGAATGAAGAAGGTTCTTTTTTCTTGTTGAGGGGAATGGAGGCTGCATCCCTATTCCCCATTACATCTGTGACTCCTACATGAAAGTCTTTTCTTAATTAAACTCAAATTTGATGGCAGGAACCCTAGTGTAGAAGAGATATAAATAATGTTTTTAACACCGTTGTCCAGACCCAGTTTCGTCCTGTTGACATTTGCCATTAAACCATTTTCAATACAGTTCAGCTTCACCTGTTCTCAACTCTGATTGTCAACAAGAGGTAAATTTCTTGTGCAGACCCAGCCTGAAAGAACAGAGTAGCAGTAAAAGCCTGATACTAGCTGGAGATTTTAGGAAAGAAAAAGATCCAGGATATTCCTCCCCTTTCCTAATTTATCTTCTTGAATTCTTGTGTCAGTTGCTTATCTTTTTGCACAATCCCATTTCATTTTTTGTCATCTAAACTACATCTCTTTAAACCCACTGAATATGTATTAATATTTAATTTTATAGCAATATTTATATCACCCCTGAATTTGGTCCTAAGGGTGTCGAACTCATTTGCTATGGTGGGCCAGATTTGACTTAAATGTACTTCAAATGGGCCATACATACCATAAATCAAAATACTAGGGCACTCTCTCTATTAGGGAGAGAGCGTGGTCCCACGGAGTGCAGTCATAGGCTGAATGGAAGAGATTATGTGGCCCACAGCCCGCATGTTTGACACCCCATCTTAATCCAACCCTCTTTTGCTAGTAATCTTCCTCTAGTTGTAGCTAGTGCAGTAGCTGGTTCTGACTTAATCAGTAACAGATTGCATCCCACTGCATCTTTGACTAAAATAGAAAAAGACTTCCCAAATCATATGCAATTAAGTCTCAAACGCTCTACTCACAAACTTGGAAACACCTACAGTTCTATTACAAATATTCAGGTGAGGAAAGCTACTTTGGAGATTGGCGGAAGAGAGGAGGAATAAGGAGGTGGGAGAAACAGATGCCATGGTTTAAAACTGAGAATGTTGTACTATATTTTTTTGCTGTTCGTGGCATGTTACATTACAGAAATCTACCACCACTGGAATACAGGCCTGGAATTTCTTTAATACATGATAAATCAAGACTGTCTAGGCACATCATTGTGTGATGACAGTACAAATTAGATATTGACAGTGGGTTTTTTGTGACGGTACACAGAGGTACAGGGTGCTGGCACCTTTTTTGCCAGTCCCACTGCCCAGCTGGGGGGGGAGTGGGGCGGAGGGAGGGAGGGGCGGAGACAGCAGGGGAAAGGAGCACACTGCTGAAAGAAGAAGGGTGGCGAGGGAAGAAGAGGGGTGGGAGAGGAATTTTTCAAATTTACTATCAAGATAAGAGTAGTTTCTGATTTGTTTTGTTTTTTAAAAAAGCACTGGTTATTTAAAAAATAGAAATGTGTGATGTTCTCCTCATAGCGCTTTGAGCAGATAGGTATGGGAGAGAGAGTCGGGAGATCTAGATCTAGTTCCAGTTTGCCATTGGCTTCTTGTGTTCTTTTGGGCAAGTCACTTAGGCTGGGATTTTTAAAAGCCACATTCATGTTTGGATGGGTATATGGACAGCAGGGGCGTAGCTCTGGGTGGGCCCAGGTGGGCAATGCCCACCCAGTTTCTCAACAGAGAATGACTGTGGAGTGTGCCTTTGGGCTGTTTAAAGGGGCACTGGTGCTGTTTGTATGGGAGGCTGGACTTGAATGAGAGAGAGAAATTTTCCCCAGGGTGGGCTGCTGAGGCTGAGCACCTGTCAGGTGTGTATGAACAGCCAGAGTATTGGGGAGGGGAGTGCAACCGGAAGCCATCCATGTAAAGGAGGCACCGAGGGAGCATTTCAATAATGAGAACCCATAGGGTACTGCAACAACTGGGGGGGGTGGGGGGAGTGCTTTCTTGTGATCAAATGAATAAAGATTGTACAAGAGGTAACAAATCTTGGCCCTTTATGAATAAAGACACAGTGCACAATGTGAGCTTCACTTTTATTAGTAGGAAAAAAATAGGTGCCATACATTCAATATATGGTCGCTGTGAGGGACTATGGATGGTGTTATAGGTGCATGTATGTGTGGGGCTCAGTCCCATAGCTGTTTGAAAGTGTGGATTTTACAGTGTACCAGGAGGGTCCCTGACCTTTGCAGAAATGCTTTGTGGGTGTCAGAGGGGGAGGCATAAACTGGTGCTGTGTCTGAAGGGGTGGGTGAGCTTGAAGCAGCTGCATCTGCAAACCAGCCATGGTCTTTAACAGTTCCGTTTGCTCCTTCAATATGCTTATCAAGTCATCCTTCTGTTTCTGCCTTTTCAAAAAGTTCTTTGCAGTCCTGTCTGCTTTCCTCTCTCCAAAGTTTCCCTTCTTGAAGCCTCAGTTGATTGCATGAGCTCTAGTGTATACGTGGCCTGCGTTTGGATAACCATACAGAAATGTGGATACGTGTCTGTGCAGGCATCTTGGATCTGAAAAAAATGGATTGACCATTTCACGAAAACTTCCTGTCTTGAACAAGTATTTTTTGAGGTATCTGCTTCTAGGAAGGGAGTGCATAATTGATGCTAAACATGCTTTTCTTTTGTTTATTCATTTTAAAATATATTTTAAAGCTCCAAACAGTTCAGTTCATGTTTGGGGCTGAAATTCAAGTAGAGGGCATTTGGCTATTTGGCCCTAAACTTGCAAACCCTTATTCAGTTGGTTGGGCTTAGTACGCAGGTGTCTGGGTGGCAGTGGTGACCTGTGATTGACAGGACTTCAGAGGAGATGATTTGCAGTCCCTTCTGGCCTGATACTCTATATCTCTTGTCCCCTTGATGTCAAAGGTACTACCCATGTGTGTAAAGTTTTGAGGAGTTAGGCCTGTCATATGAACTGGTTCATTGAGCCCTGGGGGGGGGGGGGGGGTAGGGAACCTAACCCAACAGTGAACCATGGATGCGTGCCCTTTAGAGTTTTGTATAATTGCTGAATTAGGAGCTATATCAGCTGTGACAAATGGGGTGTATTCAGTCACCGTGAGTCCTGCACTTCAGGTTGTGGTAGTCAGCTGAGGCATGGCTTTCCTACCTCCAAACTCCCAGCATTATAGATCCCTGGTCCTTCCTGCTCTGGGGTGGGCTCTCCACCCCACAGACTGCTGGACCTGGGGCCCTAAGGCCCAACTGGGCAAGCTTGCCCTGACTGCCTGTATCTCCCAGGTGCTGGCAGTAACAGCTACTGGTCAGCTCTGTCTGGCTCAACTCTCCTCTGGTCTGGTCTGGTCTGCCCTGCCCTGCCCTGTTCCCCCTCCCTTCCAAACACCACACTTAAAACCCTCGCTACCTGGCTGCAACAGGGGTTTTTTATCTGGTGCACTAATTGATGTCAAGTGCTCCAACTGGCTCCATGTGCTCTAGTTGGCCCAAAGCAGCCCTGCTCTAGCTACCCTGGGAACAGGGATTTACTAAGTTGGAGCTACTATCTTCCACTACTCTCCTGTAGCTCTCATGTTTGACTGTCACATGGGCATAAAGGTAAATAACCCAGTATGAACTGTGTGTAGGAAAATTACTGTAGGTGGTACAACTCTTAGCCAATAATGACTGAGGAAATTGTGGCTTTTTTCCATTCTGAACTCCATTACCTTTAACCACATGATGAAAGTAGACTAAGGGTGCATCTACATGTCATAGCTGTTCTATGTCAATCAACTTAGCTTGTGGAGCTCAGGCTG
>ML686161.1:558856-626412 GCA_007922175.1 Pelusios castaneus
GTGTTAGTCTATTGTAGGAAGACAACAGAGTCCTGGGGATTTTCTCCCACGAAAGCTCATGCGATAAATAAATCTGTTAGTCTTTAAAAGTGCCATAGGGCTCTGTTGTCTATGATTATTGAAGTATCATAATGTCAAAATACCCTTGAAAATACCAGAGAACTGATGGATTACAGATATCCTGATGCCTCTTAGCAACTAAAATCACTACAGAACTAGTATTTGTAGACTTGCTTAAATCCCCGTGCCCCCATGTTCTAATAAACTCATCGATTTTAAGGTCAGAAGGGATCATTATGATCATCTGGGCTAACCTCTTGCATAATGCAGGCCACAGAACTTTACCCACTCACTCCTGTAATAGATCCCTAACCTATGACTAAATTACTGAAGTCTTCAAATCATTGTTTAAAGACTTCAAGGTATAGAGAATCCACCAGCAAGTGACCTGCGCCCCAGGCTGCAGAGGAAGCAGAAAAAGCTTCAGGGTCTCTGCTAGACTGCCCTGGGGGAAAATTCCTTCCCAACCACAAATATAGCAATCAGCTAAACCTTGGGCATTGGACAAGACTCACCAGCCAGATACCCAGAAAGAATTTTCTGTGGTAACTCAGAACTCACGCCCATCACAGGTCATTGCACATATTTTCCACTAGAAGTCAAGATCAGTCAATTGCCAAATCAAGCTGGCCCATCATACTATTTCCTTCATAAATGTATCAAATGTATCGTCTTGAAGCCACCTACATCTTATTAGTTGTGTAATTCCTCATTTTTTAAATTGGTGTACAAAAAGAAAAAAAGACTAGCTAGCACTTCCTTACACTTTGATGGAGAAGTTATGTCCTGGGACTGGGTTTAGAACCAATATTGATAGAGTTGATAGGAGAACAGGCCAGAGAGTCAGATTTTTTTTTTTTTCATTTAAATTTTTACTGGATTTTTACAGAACATAAACACAAAAATAAGGAACAAAATAAAGTGCTAGATTTAGATTTTTAGACAGTTGCTTGGTCTAAAAGAGAAGCTTCTAGACCAGAATACAAGAGATCTAGCGCTGCTGCTGCTGCTTTATGCCAGTTAAAGGACTAGTGCAGTGAAAACGGGCCCTAAAAGCCCTGTATCACCGTGTCCTACTGGGGAAAGGGTGTTCTGGTTTAAGCACGGTGGGTGACAGCCATAAAGCTGCTGTCTGAGAAGTCCCACACAAATGCTGCTTGTGCAGGCAGTCCAAGGTAGCACTTGAGATGGGAGGGGTACTTGTGGGATTGTAGCCCCCAAATACGCATCATTGCTGAGATTCCAGGAAGTGATGAGGCCCATAAGACCTAGTTGATCCCCTAGAGTTGTGGAAGTTATGCCTGTGACCTGCAAATCTCAGAGGAGCCTAGGTTTGGGTGGGCGCAATGGTGGTTTTAAACCCTTCTCCCCATTGCTATCTTTCACCGGACTAAGAGTTCTGTTATGTATAGACTCTCACCCCCTTGGTTCTATTCCTGGCTCTGATACTGATTTGCTAAGTGATCTTTTGACTAGTCTCTTCCATCTCTTCTCTATCTCATAGAGCAGGTCAAGAGATTTCTGAAAAAAATAGCCTATTAGCAAAAATGAAAATCTTTGCAAAAATGTGGGTGGTTTATTTCCCCCCGCTCCTCCCCCCCCCCCTAATTTCCTGTCTCTGCCACCATTCCCAGACAAAACAAAATAAAAAATAGTTTTCAGTTTTCACCACCTCCGTTTCTCAGAAGCAAAAAGATAAAGTGAAAGGTAGAGAAAAGGGCAGAAAGAGAAGGAGAGGATATTTTTGATAAAAGCATGCAGGAACAGTATCAAATTAACAATAGCAACTCATTCTTTTTCCAAATCAGTGGAATGAAAGTTACTTCAGCATTTCTGAATTTTTTCCTTACAGATTTTCACCAGCTCTACAGCATTGTCTGTTTAGACTGGAAGTGCAATGGGGCAAGAACTACCTCTGTGTTTGTCCAGTACCTAGCATTATGCAACATTATGGACTATATTGTAACCCACTAACACTGTAGTAAATCTGGAGTAACTCTATCAAAAACAATGAAGTTCACCTTTAAGAAAACGAGTGTCACTGTCATCATTGGCCTTGTCCATTTTTGCCAGGTGCAGAGTGTAATCAGCTTCCAAATGCAATGCACAACTTTGCATGAGATCCATAGGGTATTGCACAATTAGAAAATGGAGTGCAAGGTGTGAGTGTGAGACTAACCCCGCACAGGGCCTCATTACTGATGTGTATTTCCAGTGACCACCGTAATAAGTGACCACCGTAATAAGTGTGCGTGACTCAGTCAGAGGACTTGACAAATTAAAAGCTGTTTCTTTAAAATTATTGAACAGATTTTCTTAAAACTGCTTTGACTTCTAGCTGTGCAAAACAATCTTGAATAAAATTGCTTCTTTAGTTTCAAGATCTGAGCATTTAAAGTGCAGTGCAATTTCAGACAATGCGTACTTACCTAGCTGATCACACATACACAGTGCACGTGGATAGAATTATATTTAGACAGCATACTCCATATTTAATTTTCAAATAAGATAATCTTTTCTGAGCAGATGTTTATCTAGACTACACTCTACACATCAGGTACAGTCCAAACTTCTCTCCTTTACAGGGCTTACCTTTGTTGTTAAATAAATAGCAACAACAGCCCAAGCTTTTCTTCTTGCTGTTTTCACAGTTGTCCTTACAGGTCTCCTTTCTGTCCACCCAGCCCCTATTTCACCATGCCCACAAAGACACTCCAGTCCTTCTAATATTCTGGTTTAGAACTGATAGGGCTCAGCTGCTACAATGATTCTGAAGAAATAGCTACATCTTTATGTATTGTTCTATCCTCTTGACATTAGGGTGACAGCAGGTGAGTCCTACTTTCCTATGTGGAGTCCTTGGTAACTCCCACCATTGTACATGCTGATAAATCAAAATGAGTTGAAGTAGTAGGAATAGGTTCATGTCAAACTTCAGCCATTTTGTCCATAATGCACTCTAATTTTTTAAATGTAAAAAAAAAATGTTTATTTTATGTAATGCAAGGAAAGATAAAATGGCTGATGGGATTTCGTTCAAATAGACTGTAATGTATAGGAATTAAGCAGTATGCCTTTAAATAGATTGGGAGCCCTCTTTGCTTCTGTATTTCAGAAGCCACCCAAACTTTGCCAGAGCATCATTACATATATGTACTTTACCTGGTACATATACTTTATAAGAATAGTTATTTGCGTCCCGCTGAGCCCATGTGATTCATTCATTTCACTTGTTCACCAAACATGCGTAGAGAATTTCAGTCCATGCAGATACAATACTTAAGAAATGGGGCTCCAGTCTTAGCTGGGGCCTCTAGGTGCTACCGCAATGCAAATCATTGATAACATTAATAATAAAAAACAAATGTTTCAGAAGTAATGAGTATGTGAATGGAAATAGTTTGGCAATCAGAAACACCAATGACCCTGCCAGGGGCACACTGTAATTTATGCTTTCCAGGTTTTGTTCATTTGTTCAACACCTTACATGGACTATTGTGAATGCACACACACTCCTCCGCTCCACCGCTTGTAGAAACTTCAGGGGGGATTTCACTAGGCAGAATAACCAAGTTGGAATTTGGCTAGGACAACATGACAAATCTTCTGCAAAATGTGCATGGGATACTTAAATATCAGAAGGGATCCAGAGTTTTGTTCTGTCTCCCAGGCATAAATTCAAATCTAAAGAAATGCAAAAAGCATTTGAGAACTTGTCAAAACATTGCTTTTATCAGATCTTTAAGAACTGTATACAGTACTGACGTTATCTGGCAATTCTATTAAAAACCTTTTTGACTTGCGGTATAAGATAACTCCTTTAATGGTGCAAGACAAAAAAGATCTTTTTCTCTTAGCTGTGTACTACTGTGATTTCTGTAAATGCCAAATACTAGAATGAGTAGTTCCATGCTGGGTTTTGTTTGTTTGTTAAGCAAGAGAATGGTAAAAGCACTTCTACAGTGTGGAAAATGTTTCTTTCACTAAATTCTGGTCAATATTTGTTCAAAATTCTTATGCACTAGCATGGTGCTGTTGCAGTTTGAAACTCAAATCTCCAGGGGGATGTTTATATTTCCTTCCCTTCCTTGTTCCCCTTATTCCCCCCCACACCTCCAAAACCTTCAAATCTTTTTCATTTCAATACATTTCTGTTCACCCTAGATTTTTTTTCCTTCTGTATATGCCATTAAAATTGTACCTTTTCTGCTTTAAATTATGTCATTGTCACTTAACCATGTGAGGCAAATTGAAGGTAAAGTTTAAATATTTTCACTCCTCCTTGGAAATGATGGAATAATTGGATAGAAATACTTTTGTATCTATCACCCTTGTTAAAATGTCAGCTTGATTTTTTTTTTTAACATAAGGTTTATATGGCTATTCAAATTTCATCTGGACCATAAATTCTCTTTATAAGGAATTATCATTTGGATAATTTTTGAACCTCAGGGTTTTGGCTAAGAATAGACAATAGCAATTCAGCCTTGGCAATCAGAGGTATGGCTGCTGCCACCCCTTCATTTTATTGGACCTTCAGATTTAACATGCTATCTGTATTAATGGTTTCGTCTGTACCATAGTTCAGTAAAGTATATACATTGATTCCTTCCAAAGAAGTCACATTCCCCATAATTTATTTTATTTAGAGCTCTATGAAATCTATTGCCTTTTTAAGGCAAAGAGTCATCCAGTAATATATGGATAGGTTTCTATCCACTTTTTGCCTTTGGAAAGCTTGAATACATAGCATTTCAAAGGGCTTCTTAAAACAGAGTGCTAAGGAGAAAAGAGGCTTAAACAACATATTCTAGTATCCCTGTGGATAGGAAGAGCTATTGAGAACGTTACACACAGAGATTCAATCCAAAATGAGTTATGATCCTCTGTTAACCCAAAGAGTGAATTAATACCAGCTTCAGGATGAATATATTGTCACTGAAAGGTAACCGATCAATTAGGACAGCTTTGGTTCTGTTACTTGTGAAGATCTTTATTGTATTCCTTTGTGGTGGCAGGATGCCAGCTTTCTTATACAGGTAAAGCTTCAGTCCTCTTTCTCAGAAAACCATCCTATGATGAAGCAACCTTCTCAGAGTTACCATCTGTTTTTATTTAACATTATGTATTTTAGTTAACCTACACGTCAACCAGGTTGAGGCCCTATTGTGCCAAGCTCTGTATGAACATTGAACACAGCACTGTACAACACTAGGCACTATTCAAAGAGGCACCCCTTCCCCAAAGTGCTTACAGTCTAGGATCTAGCCGCCTTGTGGGGTGGGGAGAGGGGCAGTAAAAATTGAGGAGGTGGTTTTGAAGCAGCCACAGTTCACCAAGCTTTCCTTGCTTTCTGTCAAACTGTTTTCAATTTAGGCATGTTTGGAGTCAGCATAGTGAGATCTCAATTATGGTTGTGGCCTCTGGGCACTGAGGAAATAATGACAACAATTAGTAGTATTCTTTATAGATTCATCTTGACCCTTATGTTGGTGACTTTGGGATAAGGGCAAAAACTTCATTATGTCCCAGATAAAATTACCCATAAAAACCAGAAAAAATCTTTTTCAAATTTTCTGGCAGATTTTACCATTGACATGATCCAAAAGAAACATCATAGCCCAAGATGACATGCAGAAGGAAAGAAAAGTGAGAAGGATCAGAAAAGTGATGAAGAAAAATGAGTAAATGAAAAAGGAATTTAAGTTCTAAAACACATTGCATTTAATAGAATAGAACAAGGCATTGCTATATTTGTATTTGCGAGTCTTCCTACCTACACATCCATCCTACATGCTACAAGAATGTATACACTTGTTCTGAGGACCACAAGAAGGTGAGAGGCAGACCAACTGAAAGTCTCTGAGTACGGATAAAAGGGCTAAAAATAGCAATAATCTGATAGGGTTCTATTATAGAACAGCAAATGAGGAAGAAGAGGTGGATGAGGCATTCCTAGGTCAAATAACAGAAATATCCAAAACAGAAGACCTGATAGTTAAAGTCCCATATTACTATCTGGACATCTGTAGGAACAGTAAGAAGACAAAAAAAATGCCAAATAAGTTCTTGGAATGTGTTGGGGACAACTGTTTGTTTCAGAAAGAGGAGGAAGTAACGACGACAGCCATTTTTGACTTGATTCTGACTCACAGGGAGGAATTGGTAGCAAATCTCATGGTGACAGGCAATTTGGGTGGATGTGATCACAAAATGACAGATTTCATGATTCTGAGACAAGGAAGAGTGAGCATAGCAGAATAAACACAATGGACTTCAAAAAAAGCAGACTTCAGCAAACTTGGAGAGCTGGTAGGTAAGGTACCATGGGAACAAAATGTAAAGGAAAAAGACATTAAGTAGAGCTGGCAGTTTCTGAATGAGACAGTATTGATGGCACAACAGCAAACTTTCCCAATGCAAAGGGACAGTAGGATGAAGCCAATATAGCTCCATCAGGAGCTCTTTAATGATATGAAAATCAAAAAAGGAATTCAACAAAAAGTGGAAACATGGGTGAATTGCTAAGGAGCAGTACAGAAGAAGAACATAAGGAATAAAATCAGAAAAGCTAAGGCACAAAACGAGTTACATCTAGCAAAGGATGTAAAAGGCAATAAGGAGAAGTTTTTTAACTAGAGCAGGTACAAAAGAAAGATGAAGGAAAATGCAGCTCCTCTGCTTTACTAGAAAGGAGAGCTAATCACTGATGACATCAAGAAGGCTGAGGTGTTAATGCCTATTTTGCTTCAGTCTTAGCAAAAAGTGTTAATGTTGATTAAATACTCAACACAATATTAACAGTAAGGGGAAAGAATGCAAACCAAAATGGGGAAGGAACAGTTTAAAGAATATTTAATGTACAAAATGTATTCAAGTCAGCAGTTTAGATTAAATTAATCCAAAGGTACTTAACTAGCTGATGCAATTTTGGAACCATTAGCAACTATCTTTGAGAACTCGTGGTACAGGAGTGAGGTCCTAGAGGACTGAAAAAGAGCAAACATATATAATACTGTCTTGAAAAAATAGGAACAAAGAGGATGTGGGGAATTATAGACCTGTCAACCTAATTTCAGTAGCAGGAAAGACACTGGAACAACTTATTAAATAATCATAGAGGATAATAAGGAATGGCTAACATTGGTTTGTCAAGAACAAATAATGCCAGACCAGCCTAAATTTCTTTCTATGACAAGCTTACTAGCTTAGTGGGTAGAGTGGAAATACACATGATAGATCTTGATTTTTAGTAAGAATTTTGGCATAGTCCCCTATGATATTTTCATAAGTAAACTATGAAAATATGGTCTAGATGAAATAACTATAAAGTGGGTGAACAGCTGCTTGAAAGACCATACTCAAAAGGTATTTACAAATGGTTTGTTGTCAGAGTAGGAGTGCATAGCGAGAAGGGTCTGGCAGAGCTCTGTCCTTGGGTTAGTACTATATTCAATATTTTCATTAGTGCGTGGTATGATGGAGTGGAGGGTATGCTTATAAAATCTGCAGATGACAAAAAGCTGGGTGGAGCTGCTAGCACTTTGGAGCACAGGATTAGAATTCAAAATGACCTTAGCAAATTGGAGAATTGGTCTGAAGTCTTCAAGATGAAATTCAGTAAGGATAAGTGCAAAGTACTTCACTTAGGAAGGAAAAATCAAATGCACAGCTACAAAATGGGTAATAACAGAGTAGGTGATGGCACTATTGAAAATTGTCTGTGGGTTATAATGGATCATAAATTGAATATGAGTCAATAATGTGATGCAATTGTGAAAAATGCTATCATTCTGGGGTGGGTGAACAGGAGAGTTGTATATAAGACATGGGAGTAATTGTCTGACTCTGCTTGGCACTGCTGAGGCCTCATCTGGAGTATTGTCTCCAGTTCTGGGCACCACACTTCAGGAAAGACGTGAACAAATTGGAAAAAATGCAAAGGAGAGGAACAAGAATCATAAAAGATTTAGAAAACCTGATCTATGAGGAAAGATTCACAAAAGCTGGACATGTTTAGTCTTGAGAAAAGAAGATGGGAGACCTGATAAGTCTTCCAAGTAACTTAAGGGCTATCATAAAGAGAATGGTGATCAATTGTGTTCCAAATCCACTGAAGGGAGGATGAGAAGAATTTGGCTTAATCTGTTGCAAGGGAGATTGAGACTAAATATTAGGGGGGAAAAAAGCTTTCTAATTATAAGGGTTAGAAATTTTTCACAGCTCTGAGCAAAGTAGCTAGGTCAACCTAAGTTTCAGGTGATGACCAGGCTTCATGCGGGAAGATCTTATTGTTTTACAGAGCCTGAAAGTATTGATCATGTTGTTATATTGAATCTGTTTTTCTTGCAGTGCAGTTAAAGATCTATCTGCATCTTTGTACCATTTTTCAGGTATTTTATAACTCTTTTGGGCTGAAACTGGGCATTGTGTTCTTTAAGAATCACATAATTGGAATTCTTGAAAGGTGCTTAAAACATAATGATTATTCGTCATGAATATTACCCACAAAAGAGGAGAACATGCTAATGAATAGATGAAAGACTCAACAACCATCATTCACAGTGTGCAGAGGATCCCATGAAGTTCTTTCCCCATCTCTTAGAGTTGTTCTTATTTTAATTCCCCTTATGTCAGTTACATAAAGTCTACACCAGATGGCTCTTTCTCAGCTCCGCTGTATGGGAATTCAAAGTCCCAGCCCTATCCCACAGCATGCATACAATTCATTATTCACAGTCCATCCGTTACATTAATTTGTCTTCCAGCTGTAGTCATGAGCTAAGAACCATAGGGAAATTTTTTATGCACAAAATTGCCACCAGAGGCCATCATAGGCCTCACTACATAACAAAACAGGAATATGTCTATTAATGCATTATATTAATTTACAAAGGGAATCCAGAAGTAAGACTTCACCCTGTGTCTGATATGAGCATACAGTTGATACCTGCGGTAATGAAAGAAAATGTTCTTAAGGCTACATCAAATTCATGTCTCAACAGCCATTTAACCTTTTAAAAAGACATATGCACTAACCTTTCTAAAAGTCTATTAAAATACAAAAGCAAATATAATACATAGATGAGTATTAAGAAGTGTCAGGGAATGTCCCTGCTTTTGGCCATTTAGATTAGAGTAATAAAATTTTAAGAGCACATTTCATATTTAATTACAAAATTGTGCTAATTGGTGAAGTTTGGATCCAGACTCACATCTTCACTTTCTGTACAGCAGAGGATGGAAAGTGGAGGAATGTTGTGATCTGAAATAATCACACATTGCTATTAACCAAAAGAAAATGATGTATGGTTTACAAGGAAGTTAGTGTTGGTGAAAGACGCCAAACTGATAGCTTAGAAACTGAACTCCATGTGTACCCTTGGACATGTGTAGCAGACTGGAATACTTCCTCCATACCACAGGCTATGTCTACACTAGAAAAGTTGTCAACTTTATTAATCTAGTGTAGACATAGCCCCTTGTCGACCTTATTAAGTTGACTTAACACTTTGTTGACTTAATAAGGTCAATTTAGATGCTAATCCCTGTCCACACTGGCTTAAATTTATCTAATAAGGTTGATTTAAGCGGTAAATCGACCTAAATGAGGTGTTAAGTCGACTTAACTTTTCCTTAAGTCGACATAAAGAAATGCTTAAGTCGATTTAAGGAAAGCCCAGTGTGGACGTGGAGTAGTTTAGGTCGACTTAAGCCTCCTTAAGTCAACCTAACTTGTAAGTGTAGACGCACCCACAGTGTGTCAAACCTAATGTGGAGATAGGATTATTGAAAGACATTCATAATTCTAGGGTCTCAGCAATTCCTCTGGTGGAATTATGCATTGTACCTATTTTTTAGGGTGAGAAACTGAGTCACCAAGCGGTTAACTGATTTGGCCAAGTTAGGTGTTACAATGTTTACCCCATTTTCATACTCTGACAAGACACAGACTAAACCAACTCTATACCATATCTATCTTGAAGTGCTCTTCATCCCCTAAATAGTGATATCATGTGTATCCTAATAAAATGGGGTGAGACAACATTGTCTTAAAATTGAACTGTTCCTTAATAGAGCCAGAGATGTTACAATGCAGTGCTGGTCTTCCATACAGTTGCCTTTTGACAGCACCCTTAAAAGCACATTTATTACCACTTTCCCCTGTCTCTCTCACAAACCAAAACCACCCACAACACTGTTAGTTCAGGAGTGGAAAGCCACTATTATAGTACCATTATTATTATTTGCTACCCTGCCCCTCCTGAACACTGGAGTTAGCCAGTCAATATAGGGAGCCTGAAGAAACACTGTATGAACTGGAACAGTAGCACATGAAGAAACCCTACCCAGCCCAGCTTATGTAAAGTGCCCAAGTACAGAACATGCAGGTGCATTGAAATTGCAATTGATAATCCAGAGATTAGGAAATCTGAGTGTCATCCACAGATGTGCAAATTTCACAGAAAACACTGAGTTTCACTGAAATGCTGCAGGCTGGATGAGGGGAAATGGAGTACTTTTAATCATTGTGACAAATTATTTCACAGAGCTAATTTTTTGCTGTAAGAATCAAAAAACAATTTAAAAAACCCAAACCATCAGCCAACCGAGCCACCATTTTTCAGTCTGTCTGGTGGGCTTGGACCAGATTTCCTTTCCCACGTTTGTGCTGCTTTATTGATTACCTAATGGCACTTTACGATGTCTTCTGGGGTATAATATCCAGTGAAGTTCCTGAGTGAAGTCACATATGAGAAGAGGACGCAAGGCTGCACTAGGGACCAAAAATTTGCTGGGAGGCCCACAGTTGTTTCAGCAAAAGCACAACTGTTGGATCATATAGGCTTGATCTGATTAGGGAAGGTCATAAGCATGGCAGGATGTGCAGCCTGAATGTATTCCTCAGTTTGGTAGCTCCAAATTTCTCAGGGATGAGAACAAATAACTGATTGTACACCTCCTCTGCAGGCCACTGGGAGCATCTGTAGTCAAGATGGGACTCGGAGTAGCGGGAACAGGTGTGGATAAACGTGGGAAGCAATAGGGTTCACTTGGTCAACTGTGCTCCAGGGAAGAGTTGGTGGGTTGGATGGCTGGAGCAGTTATATATATGTACTGGGGAGAGGCAGCGGTGCTGGAGCAAATGCATAAGGCAGGTGGAGGTGGGAATATTTGGGTCAAAGTGAATATATGGGGCAAGGAGGTGGGGATCAGTGATGGAGCAGGTGGAGAAGTCCTAGGGCTAGGCAGCTGATGGTGGAAGGGGTGATAAGGCAATGGGGCTAACATTGTGTCCCTGCTTCTATCACTGCTGCTGCCTCTTTCTCCTTTTCCCTACTAACTGCTGCTGCAGGACAGCTGGGCAGGAGTGAACAGTGAAAGTGGAGGTGGAGAGGCTGCCTGTTTAGAAGGCATTACAATGTCCTTTCAATAACAAAAGGGGAAACTGCAGGGAAACTGCAGCAACTGAGCAGGTACACTGGATGCATGAGAATCTAGCAGGCATCCATGACACCTGGCAGATCTGGGCACTGTGGGGTTGGATCACAGGTTATGACGGGGCTGTGTTGCTGACATACCAAGACAAAGCTATCAGACTGCATTAGAAATTCCAGCCACGTGTGAGATTAAAAATATGCCCCTCCTCAGCATCTCTAGCATGTACAATTTTCAGTGCCAGTCCAGATTATTTTAATATTTACTGGACTTCCAGATCAGTGGGGTAACATTTTGGGTCTGCTAATAAATAAAAAAAGGGGTCTGATTCAGCATTCCTGACATATCCACACTTTTTTCTTTTTTGGCTGTGGAGGCAGTTAGGCACTGCAGTTATCTCGACGCAGGGTCATCTAGCTCACTTCCTTAGATTTTATGTTGTGCCTGTTATCACTTTGGTCTCTGAGGTTATGTCTACACTAGAAAAGTTGTCGACTTTGTTAAATCGACCTTATTAAGTCGACTTAACAAAGTTGACTTAACTTTTCTAGTGTAGACATAGTCCCTTGTCGACCTTATTAAGTCGACTTAATGCTTTAAGTCAATTTAATAAGGTCGATTTAGGTGCTAATCCCCATCCACACTGGCTTTAAGTTGACTCAAGGAGTTGACTTAAAGCTTAAGTCGACCTAAAATGAGGTGTTAAGTCACCTTAAATTGACTTAAGGAAATGCTTAAGTTGACTTAATAAAAGCCCAGTGTGAATGTAGCTTTGTTTAGGTTGCCTTAAGCCTCCTTAAATCAACCTAACTTGCCAGTGTAGATGCACCCTGAGTGCTGTTGCTCTCTCTAATACCATTTAGATGTGCACATGCTAAGAAAAGGAAGATGAAATCTCAAGCTTCAGGCATACACAGATCATCTCAGAAGTGCAGGCAAATTAGTCACCTTCTTCCCAGACACAGCAATTGGTTAGGTGCATTATGAGTAAATTTTGTTTTCCTCTGAAGCGTCAGATATTGGCCTCTGCTAAGGATAGGCTACTGGAACAGTGGTCTAATTTGGTAAGGCAAATCCTATATTACCTCAAGAATATTAAGTGTTGAATAAAACAAACCAGTTTCCGATGTGCTGCTTCTGTTTCTTCCGATGATCTGTTCTTTGTTTGCTTAGAATGGTTGCTGGGTCCATGGCCAATCCTTTTTGCCAAAGCAAGTATATTTTTGCGGGCTGTCAAATAAAAGCAGCCAGAATGTTTCTAAAGATATATGCCTTAAAAACATTTTTTTTTTTTTTTTTTAGTTTTCTAAACATAACTATTGGAAGTGGACTAATCTAAGTTTCTTTTATCAATGAAGTATGTTGTACAATTAACTCCAGTTTTGCTTTATGCTCATTCTTTCTTTCAAAATAAATAAATTTAAAAAAAGGTTGATTGACACCTAGAAAAATACACCTGTTGTAGCACATGATCTATTGGACTTCATTCAAACATATAAGCCAACTGAGCTCTCAGGGCATTGCAGAAATCCTGGAAATCTCAGAGAGATGATAGAAAACACTTTCTATCATGATTTCTTCCCTCTCCACAGGGGTATCTCATTTTCAACAAGTAACTAATTAGCTCTTGCAATTAGTTATTAAGTTGCTTTCTTTGCTGTGCAACCACAAAAATGGGGAAAAATGTTTTGTAACATATTCCAGTGTACCCAAGGGGCAGATTTTCAAAGGTATTTAGGTGCGCAACTTCCACGAAATACCTCTAAAAATCTGGTCCTAAATGACATAGCAGCCTAAATCCCACTTTCAAAAGTGCCTTTTTTCCTGGGATTCTTAGTCACACTGACTTTCAGTTAGGTTTAGGTTCATAAATGCCTAGATCAATTTGCAAATGGAACTTTGGTGTTTTTGAAAATGTTATCTTTTATCTGTAAATTTTACTGGAGCATTTTAAAATAGACTAGACCCTCACCATATCAAAGACTCAGGGCCCTACAGACTATCAAACACTGTTGGACTGTAACTAATAAAATAAAAAGAACGTGCTATGCCTTGCTGTAAGTAAGCAAATCACTTGACACCGAGGGAAGAGAATGTCTTTGGAAAGCTTCAGTGCCTGCTCAGCAGTTCCAGGCCTGGGCCGGACACCACACTAGTAAGCTTTCTGCTTGTTTATGTTACCTTCTTTTACTTTCATGTTGCAAATATTATCCCTACAGAAAGGGCCTTGCTGATTGTAACTGTATTGTCTGATGAATCATTCCAACAGATTGCAGAGTCCAAGCTATACAAAACAAACTTTCCAGTTCAAGAGTCAAGGATAGTTTGATTCACGTCACAAAACAATGATCTCACGCTGATACCTTAATGCAATTCTTTATATATACACACACACACACCCAGCCAACTGAGTTATTTAATTTTACTGTAACCATGGCAAAATACCTTACAGAGTCAAAAGGGAATGTACGATGATTCTTCTTTTAGCACCGTGAGAAGTTCTCTGCTCTGTCAGACCATCTTGCAGATACAAAGGCCCCAGTCTCAGCTATCATTAGACTTGGAACAGGTTAGTAGATAGTAAGACCTGGTGATAGTTGTGAGATCCAAGAACAGGCTGCCCCACACCCCCTTCCCTGCTGGACGGGCCTCAGCAGCCACTGCTGGGGTGGAGCCAACCGCAGCCCGGGAGCCGTGGAACTCATTGAAGCCCCGGCCTGTGGCGGCGGTGGCGGGTCAGGTGGCCAGAGGGGCCGGGAGGGGAGTGGGTGGACTCAGCGCCCCGGGCTGGGACAGGGCTCAGGTGCCCTGGCTCTAAGGAGGGGGCCTGAGATGTGTGGAGGGTTATGGGGAGCTCCGTGCTGTGAGGAGTTCCGCCCGGTCTGCCTTCTGCGTGGTCTCGGTGTGCAGCTGGGAGCCAGGCTGTGGCTCTTCATCTCCCCTCTGGGCTTGGCTATGCATGCAGCCCTTAAAAAAACAAAACAAAAAGCAAACAACCCCCCCATACACCTTTTAAAAATAATTTTAATTGAAAACCTTTTTAAAAGGGTTTTTAAAGCTTTCTAAAAATTTATTTTCAATTAAAAACTAATTCAGTTTTAATCAATTAATTAATTTTAATCAAGATCTAATTTGAATTCAATTAATTAAATCTTAATTTAATGTTAATTAAATAAACTGGTGGCCCTTCGGGATTTTAGCAATTAAATTTTTCGCCCTCGAGCCTAAAAGGCTGTATCTTTTCTGAAGAAAAATGAAGGTCATCATTCTCTAAAGGTATCAGTCCAGCACCTTTCACTGAACACAGTGTCTTGAGTGTCCCAAGTGATTAGTTAGTCTCTGGGTTTTGTTGTCACACCACCAACTGATGGGGCAGGCATCTCCCCCAGTGAGTTTATCCTCACCTTTCCCCAGGATTCATATAGCCCAGCACTTTTCAGCTGCATGTATAAATTCCCCTAAATGTTTTAAAATGCAGGGGGGTTTTACGAGTGATTTGGCCTCTGTGGATAGACTGAGCCCAGCCTGGACTGGAACAGGTGAGACGAAGCCAGCTAACTGAAGGGGCCTATAAAGGGCTGCTAGCGGGGAGCTACTGTAACCTTGGGGTGGGCTAAAATTCATTTAGTTGCCCTTCTCCAGTGCCTCACAGAAATCAATCCCAATCGAGAAAGCAGCTGGAGACCCAGGATCCAGTCTGTATGGGACTCACAGCGAAGCTTGCTCAGAGCTACACTCCCACATTAAAATACTACTATAATAAACATAACAATGAACTTTATTAACTACTAACTAAATGAACCTTATCCTAAGAAAACAAAATACAATTAACCAAGAACAATCCCTACAGAAAACCCTGCAGGAAAGATACCCAAGAGTCCCAAAGTCCAGGTGGAGTTCACCCAACTCTCAGCTACAGTCTCTGTTCCAGTGTAGAGGCTTGAGTGGCAAGAAATAGCTGTCCTCTTCTTCCTTTGCTGGAATCCTCTATAGCATTCCATGCAGGCTTTTTCTTCTCCTTTACAACCAGCCCTCAGTCCCATATGCATGTCTGCAAGGTCTGTTGCAAATGACTCCATTACAGGGAGAAAACATCTTGTTCACTCCTGGCTCAGCTTCTCTCCAGAAAACTGAGCACATGGTCTCCTTTCAAGGCAGCTCCTACCTGCTGTCTGCACAGACTGCTGCTCCCATGTCATCTGACTGTTGCATCACACCAGCAGGGTACACTGTGGAGCATGCTCAAAATGCTACCACTCCCTGCTTCCAGAAATTTCTGGTTGTGGGTAGCTAATCTGCCCAGCAACAGTAACCCACCCTCAGTAGGTCTCTCAAAGAAAGTCATATGGGTTACACTACCAGGAGGAAGGACTAAGACAGGTTGATCCCTGAGGAGCAAAAGCTGCACTGGAATGGAGCTTGCTGCTGTGGAGGATCTCTGCAGCCAAGGAAACCATCCTGTGGCTGCTGTTCCTCCAGGTAGTGAGAAGAGCTGACTGAGGCCTTGAAAATTCCAGGAGCGGGAATACTAGGAACCCCTGGGACAGACGGTCCTAAAGTCTGGGTCCAAGGATGGACTCAAGACTCTTGTTTGTTAACATCTGTTATGAAAATAAACTTCCTTGACCGAGAGCATGCCTGCTGATGGTAGGGCAAGGGGAACAATTGCCTAGGGATATTGTGATTTAAAAGAGCCTAGGCAGATGGGAGGATAGATATGTAACCTCCTATCCTCCACACACCCTGCTTCCACTGAAACCCCTGCTGCTTGTGTTCTCTGCCCTTCCCCTAAGCCAAGCTTATTTACAATGTACCATGCAGGTTTCCCAGCTGGCTGAGGAGGCAGTATGTGCTACTCAGCTTCCCAGGGCCATGAGTAATCTCCATGGGGAGTCCAAGGGACCTGAGAAGCTGAAGAGCAGATGCTGATTCCCCAGCCATTCGGCAACCTGAATGGTGCATAATAAAGGAGTAAGAACTTCCTGCAGGAACCTGCTAGGACCTTAGCCATCCCCTTCTAGAGGGACCATTGACTGTTCTGCCCTGGGGCATGGAATTTCTGTTGGTGGGCCTGACGGAGACAAGGTCTTTGTCTTGACTATAAAGATAAGTTGATAAGTTACTGCAGTGGCTGATGTCTATGCTACCCTCTGTGGGTCAGTGTTGTGTGCCCTCACCAGGAGCACTTCCACTGACTTAAAAGGAACATTGAGGGAGCTGAGTCCCAGTCTCAGCTCTGCTCACAGCTACTTGTAGGAGCCCAGCTGCCCTACAGGGTCCTGATAGGCTTCTCCCTCTGGTCCCCATTTCCTGCTGGGGAAGCCACCTGGGGCTTCTTGCTCACAGGGAGTGGGGGTCCAGCTACCCTGGCTTCTTGACCACCTCCTTACCCCCCACAGATCTGTAAATTTGACAATGACAGCCAATGTAAGGAAATGCTGTGTGTACACTAACACGTCACCCTAACTACACCGACATAAGTCCTGCACCCCTTGTTGAGGTGGGTTTTTATGTTTGCATAGCAGTGGGATTGTGTTGGTAGGAGGAGCATCTAAATGCATATGCCTCCGGTGTTTTGTCTACAAAAACTAACCTTTGTCGACAAAAGACTGTAGTGTAGATGAGCCCTTGGTGTGGCAGTGCATGCTCTGGAGCTGGGCAGAGGTGTCAGTCCTGCTTCTAAACATGCAGTTAGTTTTGGGAAAGCTGAGAATAGCAGCCGCTCACCGTGGAGAAGCCTATATCCATGCTGCTGCTCTCTGCAGCTTGTCTCCCCTTCTTCTCACTCAGTAGTTGAGGGGTTTTAGAGGGTTTAGGCAGCCTTAATTGGACTTGGGTGTCCCTAACTGAGCTAAGATAATCCCCTCTCAGCTTATAGGAAAATGCATCTTTATCTATAGCTGTTAGTCTTGGCTTCTGTGTCTCGCTCCCGCAGGTGTAAAGGTGCTAGGACTCAAGGTGCCTTCTTGTGGGGCTGTGTTTCCCATAACTTCACCTGGGCCAGACATCCCTTTGCTGTCTTGCTCATTGGTGATCTCCCTGTCTGTTGCTGCTGTTTGGGGAGGTCTTGCTGGCTTGCCTTCTGAAGAGGTGTCAGTGACCTCATCACTGCTGTTACCATTTGTGGAGTGGCTGGCTGGTTACTGATGCTGCCCTTGAGGAGGACCACTGACAGGGAATATGCAGACAACTGCAGGACATTGTGCATGATTTGTTGCTGGACTGAGTGACTTTTTTCATTCTTGCTCCTGTGGTAGTGGTGTAGTTATTGTTGCTGTGGGGAGCCTCATGGAGTCTTCTCCCCCAGATTAGCCATCCTCTCCCCCCCCAAACACTCTCTCTACAATCCCCAACTACCTCCTGAGCCTACTCCTTGCCTTTGGACTGTGCCGTTTGTCCCTCCATCCCCCACTCCAGAACTGTTGCAGTGACATGCAGGGACTCAGCGGCACTGGCCCACATGCCTTCTCCCCTTCCTTGGACTTAGAATCATAGAGTCTTAGGGTTGGACGGACCTCATCAGGTCATCTAGTCCAACCCCTGCTAAAAGCAGGACCACTCCCACTAAATCATCCCAGCCAGGGTTTTGTCTAACCGGGCCTTAAATGTTTCCAAAAATGGAGATTCCACAACCTCCCTAGGTAACCCATTCCAATGCTTCACCATTCTCCTTGTGAGAAAGTTTTTCCTAATATCCAACCTCGACCTCCCCAGCTGCAACTTGAAACCATTGCTCCTTGTTCTGTCCTCTGTTACTACTGAGAACAGCCTAGCTCCCTCCTCTTTGGAGCACCCCTTCAAATAATTGAAGGTTGCTATCAAATCCCCCCTCAGTCTTCTCTTCTGCAGACTAAATAAGCCTACTTCCTTCAGTCTCTCCTCGTAAGTCATGTGCCCCAGCCCCCTAATCATTTTTGTTGCCCTCCGCTGGACTCTTTCTAATTTGTCCAAATCCTTTCTGTAGTGGGGAGCCCAAAACTGGACACAGTATTCCAGATGCGGCTTCAGCAGTGCCGAATAAAGGGGAATTATCACATTCCTCGATCTGCTGGCAACACTCCTACTGATGCAGCCCAATATGCCATTGGCCTTTTTGGCAACAAAGGCACACTGTTGGCTCATATCCAGCTTCCTGTCCACCATAACCCCCACGTCCTTTTCTACAGTGCTGCTACTTAGCCGATTGGTCCCCAGCCTGTAGCAGTGCATGGGATTTTTCCGTCCTAAGTGCAGGACTTTGCACTTGTCCTTGTTGAACCTCATGAGATTTCTTTTGGCCCAGTTTTCCAATTTGTCCAAGTCTCCCTGGATCCTGTCCCTGCCCTCCAGCGTGTCTACCATTCCCCCCAGTTTGGTGTCATCCACGAACTTACTAAGCACGCAATCTATCCCATCATCGAGATCATTAATGAAGATGTTGAACAAAACCAGCCCCAGGACCGACCCCTGGGGCACTCCACTCATTACTGATTGCCAACTAGACATCGAGCCATTGATTTTTACCCGCTGAGCCCAGTGATCTTAGCCAGTTTTCTATCCACCTTACAGTCCACTCGTCCAACCCATAGTTTCTTAACTTGCGGACGAGAATGCTGTGGGAAACCTTATCAAAAGCCTTGCTAAAGTTGAGGTATACCACGTTAATGGCTCTTTCTGCATCCACAAATCCAGTCATCTCATCATAGAAGGCAATCAGGTTGGTCAGGCACGATTTGCCCTTGGTGAATCCATGTTTACTGTTCCTGATCACTCTATTTTCCTCCAAGTGTTTCAGGATGGATTAACCAACCTTGTTCAATTCCATAATTTCTGAGAAATAGCGAGCTCTAAAAATAACTAAAACTTATCATCACCTTATTTAAAAAAAGGCCGATGAACATGGGTGAAAAAAATATCAACAGTATTCCAGATTTAATTTCCAATACTGTGATATTCTATAAGCTATAGAGCCCATTATAGTGCCAAATACTGGAGCTTCATACAGATGAGTAAACAGGTGCATGCCTGGAGAAAAAGAACCCTCTTATTCATGCAATGGTACAGCAGCAGAATTGATCCACAGTTTCTGCTCTTGCCTTAGAGCTTCAGTAACCCATGGAGGAAGGGTTGGATTAGTAGCTCATTCATCACAGATCCACTAAGCCTGCTTCCAAAATCCTTTGTGCGGTGCATCATGAAAGCCCTTCATCCTCCCACCTTCCTTTGATATTTGGGTTAAAGTTTAGGTCAGGACTTATTTTATCTATACTTTTCACCATCCCTGTCTGAGACATAGGGAATAAGTCACTGATTCTGAACTACAAACAAAAAATCTATTTTAAATCAAGATGGTACAAAACAGCTCTTCAGAACTGAAATAGGATTTGAGCATTTCCTAAATTCAAGGGGAAGAGGTGGAGGAAGAAAAATTCAGGTTCATGGCTCCGACTGTTATTAAATCACTCACATAATATATTCAACATAACTCTAGTTCAGAAATTATAGGGCCACACTGTCTTTTTAGGACTGCACAAGATATTTGTAATTAACATGACAGTGTCAAAAAGCAGTTAAAAAAATCACATAAAGAATTCAGCCTAAATACTGAAAATGAGACAAATAATGCATTTTTCAGAAGTGCCACAAACAAAACCTTAGAAATAGCAAATAAAGGTTACATAAATGATTTAAAACTTCTGCATTTTTTTCCATTGAGTATATGTATATTTCCAAAATTAATGGATTTTGAACTGAACAAAAAAAACCTCTATCAAAATTGACTGCTTATTAAGGTCATTTATACATATGAATGTTCTGATTTTAATGCCACTTCTGTATCATATAAACCTAAAGCACACCGTGGATCTCATTTTAAGCACAAAAACTAATTTTTACCACCCGTAAGCCATCATCTTTAATAACGTATTCACTCATTTCTCTAATGATATATACTTGTCCAGATTCCAAAGAAGAGGCTAAAGAGTCTAATAACCCTTGTAATTCTCCAAAAAGTGATTAAAATAGATATGAAAACACAGAGGGGGAAAGTAATGCAGAAGAGCCTCTTCTATAGATCCAGATTCATCAATTTCTTGGGCCCTAACTTTAAGTATATCAGTAGTCCTACAGAGTGCACATGACCTGAGGTACAAAATATTGCTCCACAGCTGATTCCTAGTTGTCCCCAATGCTTTGGGATGTTCACTTTATGGTATAACTATCTTGACTAAATTTGGAGGAAGGTCTGGAGACTGAGAGCAGAGCACTTGGGGAGATGTGAAAGAATACCTGGAGGCCTATATTAGAGCTCTAACTACAGGAAAATGCGCAGGGAAGAGAATAAGATGGTCCCAGCAAAGCTCTGTAAAGTATTATTACAATACTATAGTACCAGTCTGAGTGAGAGATCAAACAAATGGGAAAGCAGAGATAATTCCAGTCCTTATTTGATATGCAGATTATGATCAAAACGCAAAGGACCTACTGGAGTGCTGCAGAGAGATCTACTGGGAAAAGAACTTGGGGGAATTGGGGAATCAGAAGCTTTCTTTACAGAATTTCCCCTTCCTTAACTGCAAGACACTTTTGAGTCAAATTAATCTCTTGGTTCAATCCATTGAAGAACTGGATTTATGCCAGGGATGAATTTATCTCTTTTATTTTTTCCTTTAAAAAGTGCCAGTATGCAACTACTGCTCAATTTGCTCACTGATTTGTCAGAAACATAACATTTAACTGACATGGCACAATGCTACTTTGGTAGGACAAATTATTATGAGACTTCTTATCAAGAATTTATGAATTTGTAAATTAGAGTGCAAACCAAACTAAACACAAAATGGAGACTTATCTGTTATCAAAATATCAAAGGGAATGTTGTATTATTTCTTTGAAGTCTCCATGTAAGTATTTTAAGAGTAAACTTTTTCAAGGCATCCTTGTTAAATTATTCACAGTCATTTGAAATCTATGTAAAGAGAGACTATTATATGGTGAGCTTCCAAAATTCAATTTACTACTCAGCAGTCACTCTTTAGAGAAATGAGAGCAAAGTTTTTAATTAGGTTATATCACTTCTGTATAGAGGTATAAGAAATGCTATTGGGAAACTAATATTTACATGTTTAAACTCTTGTGCCAATAGCAGTTTCTGGAAAATCAGTCCCTTTTAAAGGTGTCCCAGGTTGGTCAGTTGCTTATGAAAATACATAACCTTCATAATGTAACTGTAATATAATATAAAACAAATTTAACCTATATTTTGTGCATCATAAGGACAAATTCTACTCTTTTCCACCATATAAAGCTAGAGTAAACCAAAACTTACTCCTGGTATATATACATGTAAATCAAAGCAGAAATTTTCAGAAAAATGTTTCATTATTATAGCAAACTAGAAAATTAAATCAATACCATTTAAAGGTTCCATTCAGTGTGTCTAGTTCTTTAACCAAATCTTTAAAGGTCTCTCTCGCCTGCCTTTCCCCCACTGTTTTGGTTTCTGTACTGCAAATTAGGAATAGGTGACATAGCTGAAAATCTTCAAAGGTCAGGGCTCTTCAAATGTGAGGTTTGTGGTTCAAACAACTGCATAACTAGAGGACCTCTTGTAAAATTTGGATTTGGGTTCATGATCAAGGAGTCCCAAGATTTAAGGGTCTTCTGAACCAGAATGTCATTTTGGGACCATGTCTGATTTAGATTTATTAAAACCACCATCACACTGATTGTTTACCTACAACTTGACATGTAGTTGAACCTATATTGAGGTTTAAAAAGGCAAAGCCAGTTAACTTTTCCTTTTTTTTTCTCTCTCTCTTCACTCCAAGTTGTGCTGAGACAAAAAGTAGAAGTGCCAGAACAATGGCCCAACTAGAAATATGTGAGGAGATTTTTCTTGCTATACTCCAACAGGAAACACTTCAGGTCTCATGAGAACATTTTCAAACATCTAAGGCTTTGACCCTTTAAACAAGCACCATAGAAACGTACTCTAGCATTTTCCACAGCGCTCCATTCATATCAGTGGAGCTCATGGCTGGATCATAGCCTAAATTTGGGGCTTATTCTTATTTCAGCCACACCAGCCTGTCCAACCCAATTAATACTAGCTCTGATGACAACACCTGTTAGAAGCTAGATTGAACACACCAGCTCATTTTACATAGGGCACCAAATAGTCAGGAAGTGGTAATGACTTTCAGCATTTGAACTGGTGACCTACAAGTGATGTGCAGGTAAAACAGTGCTGACTGGAGCTCTGCTGTATAAAGTCACAATCAGATTTTAAAAAAGATGGTGTTTTTGCTATGCTTGCCATGATCATAAAAGCATACAATTCTTTTCTTCAACATATGAATGAGGTTGAACTCAACAATTCCTGTGGCTCTTTTAAAAAATTACAGGGTTGGAAAGGAATTGTAGATCATTTTTATAGAAAACAATAAATATTAAATCTCATTCAAGACTGATTTTAAATTGGCCATGTTTTCTTAGGGTACATTATAATGTTTCACATACCAGAATGTATTTTCATGCCTTCTGCTATGGAAGATTACATCGTTCTTGCATTAAACCGTATCAGGGAACTGAAAATTCTTTTCAATTTGTTAAGGTGCACATGTGTTTGAAAATTGCAGAAACAAGGTATTTTGAATTCCAAATTCAATTTGTCCTTAAAAGCAGTTGTATAATATTTTCATTTTAACATCTGGGCAGGGTGCCTTGACAGACATAAAGATACCACACAATCTAAGGGTTTGTTTGCCTTGATATAATCAGACTTTCTGCAAAACACAATACCCAGCTGAACAATACTATGATGTTTTCATTCTTTTAGTTGGCAACAGACTGGAGAATCTGAACAATCTGTCAACCTTCCCAGTATAAAAGAACCTTTTTAAAAGAAAAACATCACATATGTTTAAATTGCACCCCCCCTCCCCAAATCATGAATATAATAATCCTGGAGAGAGAGGGGTTTTTTTGTTTTTGTTTTAAATAGTGTGACAAAGTCAATCGGGTCAGCTGCAAGGGGATTGTCCTATTCTGTTCTGGGAAGTGGGAGGGTGCAAGCCCACCCACAAATGAAGGCCCCCCACCTATGGGGAGGAGCTACTGAGCACAGGATGCAACTAATTATGTGGGCAATTAATGAAAAAACAGGGGCACAGGTGAAGGTCAAAGGGCCAAAATTAGAAATCCTAAAGAGGATACCAAGCAGAGAACCTCGGACAGCACCCACTGCTCCTCAAAAAGTGACTAGGGAGCCAGCGGATGTGGCTTCAAGGAACTCTTCTCAGATATATTAATGAATAGAGGAACAAAAATAGGCCTGACAGTTGCAGAATATCCGCTAAGCCAACATTCTCCTCTTGTGTTTATTATGGTCACTTTGGCTCCTCCTTTAGCTCCATCTCCAGTGGCCAGGGCCCCACCACCTTTGCCTGCAAGCAGGTCTCTATATGGGGTGAAGCAGACACTGGGAGGTACTGGACACCGTGATTTCTCCTCAGGGCAGGAGTGGGGCCCTGGCCACTGGAGATGGAGCTAAAGGAGGCAGTGGGACAAATAATGAGGCAGTGGATGTATACCTGGGTGTATGCTCTTGGGGCGAAGGGACAGGCACTCCCAGAACTGCTCGAAGGAAAGACAGGAAAGGAGGGTTGTGGCTGCTGGGAGGGCCATGGCAGGGAGAGCTGCTCCTCGTTCCAGGAGGTTTTGCCTTCCAGATGCACCTCTTGCCCTCTTCTTTCTTCCTGTGATCTTCGCTGCCAGTGAAAGGGCTCCCCCAAGAGTGGCAGAGACAGGAGCCATGGAAGTAATGGAGTTTCCACCCATGCCCACTGCCACAGGTGACCCAGTGGGGCCAGTTGCCACAGACAGTAGCAGTCAAAATGGTAGCCACAGGGGCAAATGGGGGAGTAGACTGGGGATGGGGGGGGGGGGAGGCTGACCCAGGAGAAAAAAGAAAGGACAGGAACAAGCACCTGGGGGAAGAGAGGGCAAGGGCGGTGGAAGGGCAGGACAGCTAACAACCCCTCCTCATTAGGCTGCAAGCAAGGGAGGAGGGTGCTAGAAGGAAGAGTCGTAGGGGTGGGGTGGGTACACCAGATCCTCTGGCCTTACTGGGTAAGGAAGGGAGAAGACTCCAATGACATCAGGAAGTGCAGTGAACTAAGGGAAACAACAAAAAAGGAAGCACTGAAGGTACATGGACACACAGATCAGGTCAGACAGGGGCAAGCAAAGGTTAGGGGAGGAGAGAAATGAGTTGGAAACAGACCTGGGGTGGGACAAAAAAAAAGGTACAGATTCCTAAGGGTGGGTCTATTAGGGAAGTGGAACATGGGTGGGCAAATAACAAAAACTCCTAGAGGAACAGGGCAGGAAATGGAAGGAAAACAAGGTGGGCAGCAAGGGGTGGGCAGGGCAGGTAGAAAGGGAGCAAACTGGTGCTGGGGGACCAGTAGGAGAAGCAGAGGGCAGGGAGAGCCCTCCAGCCAAACACAGCTGGGGAATGGAGTGCTCCAGGGGTCAGTCCTGGGGCCGGTTCTGTTCAACATCTTCATTAATGATCTCGATGATGGGATCGCTTGTATGCTCAGTAAATTCGCAGATGACACCGAGCTGCGGGGAATTGTAGACACGCTGGAGGGCAGGGATAAGATTCACGGAGACCTAGACAAATTGGAGCATTGGATCAAAAGAAATTTCATGAAGTTCAGAAAGGACAAGTGCAAAGTCCTGCACTTAGACGGAAAAATCCCATGTACTGCTACAGGCTGGGAACTGATCGGCTAAGTAGCAGCACTGTAGAAAAGGACCTGGGAGTTATGGTGGACGGGAAGCTGGATATGAGCCAACAGTGTGCTCTTGTTGCCAAAAAGGCCAATGGCATATTGGGCTGCATCAGTAGGAGCGTTGCCAGCAGATTGAGGGATGTGATTATTCCCCTCTACTCGGCACCGGTGAGGCTGCATCTGGAATATTGTGTCCAGTTTTGGGCTCCCCACTACAGAAAGGATGTGGACAAATTAGAAAGCTAGGCTGTTCTCGGTGGTAACAGAGGACAGAACAAGGAGCAGTGGTTTCAAATTACAGCTGGGGAGGTCAAGGTTGGATATTAGGAAAAACTTTCTCACCAGGGGGGTGGTGAACCATTGGAATGGGTTACTTAGGGAGGTGGTGGAATCTCCATCTTTGGAGATATTTAAGGTTTGGTTAGACAAAACCTTGGCTGGGATGATTTAGTGGAAGTAGTCCTGCTTTTAGTAGGGGGCTGGACTAAATGATCTCATGAGGTCCCTTCCAACCCTATGATTTTATGATTCTAATGAGCACAAGACAGACTGGGAACACCTAAGAAGGCACTTAGAACACCAATTACACAGCAAGTAAAAGCCTTGATTCAGTTCCTCAGAAAACAGCAGGGACATTTAAGAAGGGACATAATAGCTAAATGTTGCATCCCAAAAATACCTGCTTCAGATTTTTGGAAGATTAACACAGCAAAGGAATTAGAAAAAAAATGCAAATTAATTAATGACTCCCTCCACCAAACTATATTCATCTATAGTATCTTTTCTAGTTCCTTGTCAAATTAATTCCCAAGAACTAGGACTTCCCATGTTTCTCTTAGAAGACTGTTGCACAGTTTAATAAATATCACTATTATGAAGTTCTCATTGATATTCATATGATTTGTCCTTGCTTCACATTATTCTATTACTCTTACCTTCCCCCCCAACCTTGAATTATCTGAACAATTCCACTCCCTTCTCCACTCTTTAAATACTTCTACACATTATAACAGATACCAAACTGATTGGTGTATTGCTCATTACCTTTAGATAAAAATCATCCTACTGTAAGACCAGGCTATCATCGTCTTGTGACCTCATGGTCACAAATCATTACACCTTCCTGAGGCAGCACTGACAATTCTGCTGTTTCTTTTCAGATTGACTTTGGAATCTACTCCAGAAGGAATGCATTCTATTCATCTCACACACTTCATACGTCCCATATCAGCACATGGTGACAGTGTAACTCTCTGAAGACTAACTCTAGCTTAATATCCTACTGCTGTTACAATCTGCAGCTCTCAAACCCAGGCTCTTACTGTCCATGGGAGCAGCCATTCTCCAACCCTCCATATGGGAGTCTGTTGTCAATGACTTACTTGGGACCTAAGAAGCCCAGCTCCATGGGTGCGTCTATGCTGGCAAGTTAGGTCGACTTAAGGACGCTTAAGTCGACCTAAACAAAGCCCTGTCCACGCTGGGCTTTTCTTAAGTCGACTTAAGCATTTCCTTAAATCAACTTAAGGAAAGCTTAAGTCGACTTAATAACACCTCCTTTTAGGTCAACTTAAGCCTTAAGTCGACTCCTTAAGTCAACTTAAGGCCAGTCAACTTTATTAAGTCGACTTAAAGGGTAGCCAATTTGTTAAGTTGACTTAACAAGGTCGACTTTAAGTTGACTTAAAGTCGACCTTGTCAAGTCGACTTAACAAAGTCGACTTAACTTTGTAAGTGTAGACATAGCCCATGTGAGGCTCTGCCCCTCATATCTAATGGGCAGAGTCCTGGAGCATCTGTTTGGCTCACTGGCCCTACTTTAAGTAGCTAGCAGGAGGCTATTTAAACAGTTAGGATCTACTCTATTTCAGGATTGTGTGCCTTGATTTACTGGCACCTTGACTTCTGAAATCTGACTTGTGGTTCTTGAACTCCAGTTTTGCTCCTGACCTGGCCTGACTAATAGTTCTGGTCTCTAGTTTGTTTCTTGTTTCTTACTTCCTGGTATCCTGACCGCCAGACTCTTGGATTCCATCTTGTGACGGGATTCTGGCACTGCCTACTAGGACTGGCTGCCTGTGACCTGGCTGTGACAACAGCATAATGAGAATAAAAGTCTTCTATAAAAGACTGTAATTGGTTCAGATAGCAGTTCTGTTGCAGTTGCACTAAATATAGTTTACAGAACATCAGGTGTTCTTTGACTCAACTTAGTATCTTCAAAGCATCTGACAAAGTGGGATTTTTCTCCTATGAAAGCTCATGCGAAAAATAAATTTGTTAGTCTTTGAAAATGCCTTCTTGTTTGTTTTGCTGAACTAGACTAACACAGCTACTCCTTTGGAACTTGTAAACTTAATATCAGTGTCTTATCAGTCTCTTAGCAGTAAATGTGAACTGTCCAGTAATGACTGATAGGAGATTGGCTCCTTAAAGTACCTGTTGACCTGATGGCTGAAATGCTAGTAGCAAACATGTTTAGCTGTGGTTTCTTTGACCAGTTTGGTCAAGAAATCTTCTCCCCTGAGAACCATGCTACAAATCCTTAGATCTTAACAGCTCTGAACACAGGGAAAGGTCAGATGCAAACTTTTTGGTGTAGGCTTCTCTCTAAAATTATGCTATAGATTACCCAGAGGAGGGCTGTTCATAGCAAGATATAGCTGTTCTCAGGATAAAGACCCCTGGGCTCAATGAAATCATGTTAACTAAATTTGCAACCTAAACATGATGGTTACTAGAATTCTTTCAAGTCTTGAATAGAGAAAACAATATTTTAAAGCTGAATATCATGAAAAGAAATATTTCACTTGTACTCTGTTCAAGAAACATAATGAACTCTGGTGACACCTGTTTTCAGAGACCAAAAATAATTGTTGGTTTATCAAGATTGACATCTAGTAAAGGTGGAGCAGAATGCAACTCAGTATGTTTGGGGGTACTTTGAGATGGTCTGTTAAGACAGATGTTTGTCTTGCACAGGCTACACTTTATGGCAGGGGTCTGCAACCTGCGGCTCTGGAGCCACATGCGGCTCTTTGGCTGCCCCCTTGCGGCTCTGGGCTCCCCCAACCACCGGGGTACCCTGCAGGAGGCCCATGCCTGGTTCTGGGCTTCCCCCAGCCACCAGGGACCCCACGGGCAGCCCATGCCAAGCTCCAGGCTTCCCCCCCCTGCATAAGGGGACCCTGCAGCAGAAATCCTGGCTCACCTCCCTGCACCTCCCACCAGGAGGCTACACCCATTGTGGCTCTCAAAACACTTTGTTATTGAAGGAATTTTCAAAAATGGCTCTTCTTATCTTTTGGGTTGCAGACCCCTGCTTTATGGTCATGAGTGAATTAGTGAGTTCTTTGTAGAAGGCATTTCATAATGGAAGGCACCAGATCAGTGGAGGACATATCTAACAGAATTTAAAAAAAGACAAAAGTTATGATGGATGGAGATACAGATTGCATCTAAATCAGGCAATTCATAGAGGTAGGTCTCATAATTCCCTTAAGGATACACTTTACAGTATAGCCTTTTATTATTTAATATACCAGAGTATCCTAACTGGATAATTATTAATACCACTCCTCATGCTTGGATGGAGAAAGCAGCAAACCTTGGTGACTGATATTCAGATTACCCTGATCACCAGTGATTTGCAGCAGGTGTTTCATAATTTCCCCATCCACCATTGTTCTTAAGTGAAAACACTGCATCTTTTTAGTGTTCTGCTAATAGGAATGGCCACACTGAGGCTTCTTGGATAACTACCAGCTTTTGCAGCCTATTTACATCCCCGGTCTGAAGTTGGCAAGCTGGATGTAGGGATGTGCCAAAATACTGAGGAAATCAAAACTCAACTTCAGATGTCAAGTATCATAGAAAAGAAGAGTGAGTGTTGGCTTTTGGTTTTTTATAACTAAATATTTCATATTCAAGTTGTTGCTTCAGATAGAAATATATCCAATATATGGGTACCACTGTCCTTTACTGAATGGATCAGAACTGCTGAGGTCTTCAGCCTTACACAGACATCAGCCAAAGGAGGTTGCTCATGAGTGCAGCTGTTACGAGCAACTATTCAAGCAGATTAATAGGCAAGGGGGTTCTCATTTCACCACCAAGGAGAAGAGAAAGGTGCTGGGGAGCTGTTTGCCCAGGCTAGTGATAGAAAGGAGATCTGGAGGGAGAAGGTTAGCTGCTTATCCTGGCCAGGAAGAGGAGGGGAGTTCTCCTCCGCTTTAGCAGGGGAGCTAGAGCTCTGCTCCATCTTATTTTATTTCCTGCTTTTGGAGAAGACTGATCTAGATTCTATCTCCATTACATTCAGAAATGCCATGGTTTGTAGTGGAGACTACTATAATGTACTTACAAGGCCACAAATTCACTTCCTTAGGCTTTTGATTTGTGGTGAGGGAGCTCTGTCCAGCTCCTTATGTGCTTTTATATCTTTTTCAGATTTTATTTCAACAAAAGATACCTGGGTGCTTAAAAAAGTACTAATTAATTTTTAAAAACCCTGCATAACTACAGTGCATTTTGTTATGAACATTATGGACCACAAAACAAACAAGGGCTGCACCTACACTGGTAAATTAAGTCGACTTAAGCTTGGCTTAGGAATTGTCTAGGAATTCTATTTCGATTAGAAGTTAAGAATTTGATGTTATATCCATACTTTAACATGTGTCATTCTGGACAAATGCCTTAGACGGGAGGGTGTGAACAACCATTGTCTACTTAATGTTAAGGAATCTGCCAAGTGATATGATCCCAGGGAGTAAACTGTTGAGCCATTAAGGACACAATGGTTGCATTCTTTATGTCCTTAATGGCTCATCAGGATACTCCCTGGGACCATTCTACCTGGAAAATTCCTAAACATTAAGGAGACAATGGTTGTTCACACCCTCCCATCTAAGGCATTTGCCCAGAATGGCACAAGTTAAAGTATGGATGTAACATCAAATTCTTAACTTCTAATCGAAATAGAATTCCTAGACATAAACTATATAATAATTCCCAGCAAATTACTACCTTACTATTGATGCCAAACATGACATAGTTCCTATGGATTATAGCATTTATGAGATATCCATAGAAAATAATATCATAAATGCTTCCCTAAATCCAGACAACATCACACACAGGGCTCTGCCCTGCCAGGGTCCCTGTACCCCTTTGCCCCATTGTACACAGGGGGTGCCCCCCCGCCACCGTGGACCTGCCCAAGGTCCCTCTAGCCCCACAAAGTCAACCTAGAGCATCCAGTGTGGACGTTCTAGGTCGACTTTGTAAGCTCCCCTTTAAGTCGACTTTAATTTCAAGTGTAGATACACTAAGTCAACTTAACTAAGTCGACTTAAAGTCCACTTAATTACGTCGACTTAGTTAAAGTCGACTTAGTTAAAGTTGACTTAAAAGTGCAAGTGTAGACATAGCTATGGAGTCCTGTGGCACTTTTAAACACTAACAAATTTATTTATCACATGAGCTTTCATGGGAGAAAATCCCACTCCATCAGATACATGAAGATGGAGACCTTACAAAATGGGAGGAAAATAAATGCAGGGAAGTGTAAGTCATAGCATCAGGTCAGACTGTTTCAGCAAATCAAAGCAAATATTTAGATTCAAACAGCGTGGAACAACATATTAGAAGGTGGGGAGGTAGAGATAGGGGAAACTCACTTACTGTAATGAGCAAGCCAGTTGAAATCCCTACTCAAGCCTAAGGTAATGGTATCAAATTTGCATATGAATTTTAACTCTGTAGTTTCTCTTTGAACCTTTGATTTGTAATTAACTTGCTTAAATACAGCAATCCACATATCTTCCATGGAGTGAGCAGGGAGATTGAAATGTTTCCCTAGTGGCTTTTAAATGTTGTTATTTCTGATGTCAGATTTGTGCCCATTTATTCTTTTGTGCAGAGACAGTCTAGTTTGTCCAATGTACAAGACAGAGGGGCATTGTTGGCACATGATGGCATATATCACATTGGTAGATGAGCAGGTGAATGAGTCCTTAATGAAGTAGTTGGTTTGATTGGGTCCTATGATGATGTCATTTGTGTGGATATGTGGACAAACGTGGCAATGGGGTTTGTTGCAGGAATACATACCTGCCTTAATGTTTCTATTGTTCGGTCTGTAGTTGCTGGTGAGTATCTGTTTAAGGTTGGGGGGCTGTCTGTAAGTGAGGAGAGGTCTGTCTCCCAAGGCTTGGAAGAGTGAGGGATTGTCTTGTAGGTTAGGGGGTAGATCCTTGATGATGTGCTGCAGAGGTTTGACTTGGGGGCTGTAGGTGATGATCAGCGGGGTTCTGTTGTTTGCCTTCTTGGGCTTGTCCTGTAGTAGTTGACTTCTGTCAGAACACTACTGGTCATCACCTCCATTATATTATATGGAATCTCTGCTGCAAACAGGTACTGTGAAAAAGTTAATGGTAGTATATTTAAATCATTATCATTGGGCTTTTAAGTTACCATCTGAGATTAATAAGGCATTTAACTCCTCCCAGATCTATTGATTCAGTCTGTCTGCAAACTCAGGCATTCAGTACTTCTTCAGTTTGTGCTTGGTTCATGTTTGGATGCTCTTCTTGCAACTAGGAAGCTAAAACTCACCTTATCAATGAAATCTGAAGTTCTATTGCAAGAGGTAGATTCTATGCAAAATTCCCTGATCATGAAATAGTGAGTACATAGGACTCTGACAAAAGGCAGTGGCAAGCAGAAGAAGGGAAATAAATGGGGATCCAGTCTATTGATTTGCAGGGTTGAGATGTCCACAAATTTATTTGCCTGGGTTATAGGTACATCTGTAGCCACTCCTGCTTGCAGATGTTCATAGACACATTTTCATTAAGTTTTAAGTAGGCATCGCTTTCAAAATAGCATACATGTCCAAACAGTACTTTGCTTAAGGTTTCACATTACTGTTACAAACACTTTGTAGGGCTCTGGAATGAAAGAGAAGTCTATTTTTTTCAAAACAAGCCAGTGGATGTTTCTCCTAGAAAGCCTTGGCCTCACTCCCAGTCCCATCCATCAAGAAATAGGAAAGCAGTTGTGAAGTCATTTTGCTGTCATTACTGAAATGAAATGAACTGGCCAGGTGTTTAATGAGGGTAACCAAGCCAGTTTTATGTCCAGCAATGGCACATGTGTATCTCGTATTGCAATACCTCACTGGGAATGACTGCCTCCATGTAACAAATGCTCCTTACAACTGCTATGAACTTTGAACTACTGGAACTTCCCATGACCATATTAACAATAAATAATAAAAAAATCCAAATAAACAAAAAACAACCAAAGTCCTCCAGACCTAAAAACAGGCAAGAAAAGAGCTGAGCATAAGGGCATATGAAAATTACATCAAAGATGCAATCATCAAAATGAAAGTAGCAGCAACAGTGATTGGTTTTGTGAAACGTGGGTTAAGTTTCACTGCGAAACAAATATAATCTGTCTTTGGTATACATTTCCTCTATTCTTAATCACGGTTCCAATTCTTTTTTTTTTTTTTTTGCAGCATCTTGCTATGCAAAAAGTCTAGCCCAAAGCAAAGTGGAGGGTTTAGTTTTTTAATCAAGTATTTTATAGAAAGACAACAGAGCCCTCTACACTAGACTAGCACGGCTACCCCTTTGGAAGTATTTTATAGGTTAAAGGTCAATTCGTTAAAAGAAAGTACATGTTTTAACATCTTCCATGGAGGCATCAAGTATTGGGTATTGCTGGAGGCAAGCTGACACATTAGATGGACTAGTGAAACAGTGTAATATAAATATCTGTCCAGGCATTTAATTATTTAGTTGTTATAGTATCTGACTGCCACCATCACAAATCTTGTGTTCTTAGTTCAAGAGAAGAGTCTAGCAAGTAGTGTCTAGAATCTAGATAGACCATATTTTTGAGGCGTGCTCAGATAGTCTTCCATGTAATAGTAATATTAATGATACAAAGTAACACTTAGAACTTTGCATGCACAAAGTGTTGTACAATCATTGGCTATGTCTACACAGTTCGAATTAACTTAATTCGAACTAGCAAAATTTAGTTCGAACTAAGCAATTAGTTCGAACTAACATGGCCATATTGGTTAATTCGAACTAACTAGTTCGAATTAACCCTTAGTTCGAATAGCATATTAAAGCCTAATGTAGCCATGGCTTTAGTTAGTTTGAATTAAGCTTCCTTAATTCGAACTAACTTGCCAGTGTAGACATAGCCATTTGGTCAGATTGTCTGCTGGTGTATGCATGCACTGTTACTTTGACATCTATAGTCATCAAAGCTCTGTGAGTTTAGTAGTATTATCCCCATTTGACATTTGGGGAAAAAACTTGCAGAGATGTTAAAAATCTTGCTTGAAGTCCCACAAGCCCAGCTGTAGAACAGAGATCAGAACTCAGGAGTTCCTGTCTTCAACTCTCTGCTATACCCCACAGATCACACTGCCATATTTATTTTCTGGAATGTGTCTTTTGTACTCTGTAATTTCTTTGGGTGTCAGAAACCTTCGTAAGCAGAAAGAAATGGCATTGGTATTCTCTAGAGTCCTCAGAGCATGAGCTGGATGTGCAGTAAGTATAAAAATGTGAATTTATTTTTATAAACCAGTGGAAAAATTCTCCTCTCAGTTTTGCATGGTGGATGTTCTCAGCTCCAATTTTTTGTCCTCCCAACATGCATGAATCAGTGGCAATCAGTGATCTCAATGGGAAACCCATATGTAGCATAATATCAGTCAAGATCAATTGTGTCGATTTAGGAAAATAATTTTGCCTCCACTGCTGTGATTGGTGTGAACTGAAATCTCAGTGCAGTGGTGCCTTTGGGTCTGTTGGCAGGAATGACTGTCCCATCCCTGCAGGTTTTCGCACTTGCTTGAAGTTCTATAGGCTACAAAGCCTGGTGGGGGGTGTAACCTGGCAACTTCTAAGCAATGATCCCATATTTAATCTCTGTGGAATCTGTTCCTGTATGGTAGAGCACAGGGGAGTCAGCCAAGAACTTGACTCCTGGTGGCACTGGCTCATACGTTGTGTGGCTGATAGGGAAGACTCCCTGATCAAAGGAGAATTGGAGCCCCTCTGGAACAAGGGGAATGGTTGAGTAGGGACCCTAACAGGATCCCTGCTGGGGTGGTAGCACTGGATTTACTCAAGAAATAACCTTGGAATTAGTGCCACTGTTCCAAAGAGGAAGACGTGAGTGGATATAATTTGGGGGGATAAAAGATTTGGACAAATGTTAACCTTGCCTCACAAAATAATCCGGGTTTATCTCTTCTAGATTTAGAGGAAAGCTCATATAGGCATTTCAGATCCTTTCACCCAAGCCCAGGAAAAGTGACAAAACCAAATGCCTGTACCATGGTGCTCATTTAGGGGAAATCAATTCTTCTGACGTCTGCTTAGGTTGACTTTAATTATTGTTCTGCTTTGGGATTAGCAGCTAATACTAACATGGTGTGACAGGCTGCTCCCCAAATCCGGTCTGGTGTGCTGCTATGACCGCTGGAACCCCACTCCTGAACCCCAATTCACTCCGCTCTGCTGGGTGACCACTCACTCCTGAGTCAGTCCACACCAGCCACCAGCGTGTAATTGGTCCCAGGCAGTGGGTGTAAATCCACTAGCCACACAGGCGTTGGTCCCCAAGCAAGCACACCCAGCCCCAGACTCTACCCTGGGAGCCACTGCCTTACAGGGATTGGGACCCACTCCCAATCACCTTAGTCTCAAATCCGTCCACTTAACAAAGAAGTGGATTGTGCCCAGACTCCCACATCCACACCCTCTAAAGACCACACAGCTTTAGGTAAAACAACTACTAGTTTATTGATCAGAGTCTGATTTCAAGTGAGAATATGGCCAATCAAGGCAGAACCATACTATAAATAAGTCAGGAGTGACCACTATCAAATAAAGGGTATAAACCGCATGCTACTCTAACATCTTCACCTAAACTAACCTCAGAGTCCAAGATTATGCACATGGTGTTTGGCTGTCTGATGTTTTGCAGCCATTCTCTGCCTGTTCCCAGGCAGGGCCCCGATCTTGCTTGAAGTTGGTTGCAGGATGGTGTCTTCTCAGGCTGAAAGCCTGCCGCTTCTCCCCCTTCACAGTCTCTGTCTTTGTTTTAACAAACGGCTGACAGCCCCTCCCCCTCACTGTCCTGTTGTGAGATTCTCTTCACTCCTACCTGAGCAGAGGAGGGCATTAGCATTCCCTTTGATGTGTAAATCTTCAGCCATTGTGCTAGAGACAGCCCTGAGAGTCTGAACCCTGTAACATGCTTCACATCTATACATACATGTCGCAGCAGGGAACATGGCACCCTGGTAATCACGTGGCACATGTTCTGAGCATTCACAGAGGAACCTGGTATAGCGTAATTGTCATCAAATAACACACACTGCAAAACTGAACAGAAAGATTATACAGGTCACGCCCAAGGGCTGCACAGATGTGCATCCCGTCACACATGGTTACAGTTTTATTTTTTTTCCCCTTGGAAAACCAGCAGATAAATTAGATGAGTTTACAATATGATATTAGAGCAAATTACTTTAGTGTATACATCTCTGCAAGGGTATAGCTGAGCATATAATTAAATCACTATTTTCCTAACACTTTGCTGATGATGCCACCAAATATTTCTTAGGCAATCAGCCTCTTGAGATTCTGAAATTAACACCAAAGAACTTTTCCAACTGTTAAGAGTTTTCTTGGAATCAACTAGTTCCAGTTGTATATTTCTTATAATCCAGATTCCCAACTGTCAGTGGTTATGTTCAAATCAGTTGTTTCAAGCAGTGACACAATTCACTTCCATTATTTTACATGGGATTAAACAAAGGCTAAATCACTTATGTAAGTGGCTAATATTTACATGAGCCAGAACAAAATGTAGAGATGAGCAAGAACCCAATTACAGATTGGAACATCCTTAAACTGGGGAAATTCAGATTCAGTTGTCAGCTAAGCAGTTCAACCCATCTCTGAGTAAGTATCATCACATCACTTTAGAATTAGATTCTGATCTGGACACCTGTTGAAATTGTCTTTCCACAGAAAGGCATTTGCAGAAGTTTTCCCCTTTCAATCATTTTTTGATCTAAAATACATGTTAGTATCTCTGTTACACCTTGTTTAATGAGAATACAAATTTGCTGTTGCATTTTGCTAAGGTGTCTGTAGATTCCTCTAAAGTTTCCAAGTCTGTTTTCCTCTAGCATTCTGTCCTGAAAAGAGTCTTTGCATGCTAGAGAAAGGCAATTTCCCTAACTCACTGAGGGTGAAAGACCCATCACCTACCCTCACTTGGATTAGCCTGCTCATCGAAGTGGTTTATCGGGGTGGCTGCTCTCATGCAAATAGCTACTTGGACGTATTAGGGAGAGGTCGTTCCTCTGTTGGAAGAACATGTCATGCTCCTACACCCAACTCTCACCTCTGGCCCCAAGATGTGTATCTCCTTAATAAAAGTTTGGTCCTTGGAAGGGGAAATAATCTGCATGGTATTACCTGAACTGTATTGTGCAGAGTCAACTCAAATTTTAAAATTAAAACACTTGTGTAGATGATAGATTTCTGTATGTCCTCTGCCTTTCTGCCCCTCCTTAAATTGTAAAATGAAGAGAATGGTATTTCTGATCTTTATAAAGCTCTTTGAAATCTACTAATGAAAAAGGCCATGTAAGGGTTAGGTATTATTATTATTATTTTTATTATTATTATTATTATTATTTATTATTATTATTTATTACAGTCCTTGGCTGTTCTGCTATACTGTAGTGACATCCTTAACTCCATGTTAGGCTACTGCTTCAGCACCGTCTCAGACCCCATACATACAATGAGCTCTGCCTAGGAGGACCTCTGTGTCTTGCATGGATGCCTACAGACTTCAATGGGGCCAGACCCATGTAGAAACCATGGGGAGTGGAAAGTGCTCACTAGTGAATCACCGATGTCACCAGTTCTCCTAAAATTTGGCAGCACTATTTCATGAAGACATACTGCTTTGCTGCCAGCAGAGAAGTTTCTCTCTTAGTTGAATTCTAGCTACAGATTCTCTCCAAAGGATGAGTTAAGATATTTTGCTCTATACAGTTATGTACTGTCATTTTTAGAATGTATTCTGTACTTAGGTGCCAGTCCTGCTTCCACTGACTTCCCGTGGGAGCTGGCACTTGGAAAGAGTGTTACTGCTAAATGTTTTCTTTAAGATTTGAGATACAATGGACAGCCAATCAAATACCAGAATGATTGAAGGTCACACAACCCAAGAACGCAGTTGGAGCACATCACTACATTTTGGAGAGATAACATTGTAGGAACCACCAAAAGTGCTAATAGCTTTACTTCTCTCAAAAAGTATTTGTAGGCCAAACAAACAACAGGTGTCTTTTTTGAGAAAACCGTTGGGGACAAGAATGTAAATTGATAAACATTGCTTTTATCCCTATCTCTAAGCAATTGGTCTTGTTGTTTTCCAATGTTCTTCAAGCAGAATAGTTTCATTACTTTATTATATTTTGATTGACATTTTGGCAGCGAAGATAACTGGAATAAATGATGTACCCTTCCAAATCCTAGCTTAATCCTTTCAAGACGTACAAAATAAAAACATGGAGTGACTCAGTACATTTCTGGGAAGGGCATTTTTACACATTCAGAGTAGCAAACTTTGTATCTTTCGTAAGAGTGATATTTTTTTCTTAAAAATATTCTGAATATTGAGCTATGTTACAGCTAATTTTACAGCCTTGGCAAAAGATAGTGAGGGCATGTATAGCGTTAAATAGTCATAAAAAGAAGCAAAGGAAAACAACTGCAGTATTCTATTATTGACATTTTAGTGTTGGATGTCAAAATAAATATTATGGATTTTACACCTGATGGTCTAACTCCAAACATCCCCAAAACTCATACCAGAGTGTGGCATTTAACTAAAGGCAATATTTGACAGTCTCTAAGAACTGAACATAGATGGAGAGGGAAGTAACTTCTTATTCCTACTGGTAAGGGAATGTGGTGGGGGGGGGGCGGGAATTATACTATCAATACCAATCTTTACCTGTTCTGTGGCTAAACTGAGGATGTCAGTCCCTACTGTTGTCAGGATGATATCTTTAATCAGAATTAAATATCTATTTTTTTAATGTACAACTTCCATTCTTCATACGATACACAATTAGCCCAAGAAATGTATTGCCACTGGAGCTGGTCAGAAATTTTCCACCAAAACTCTGCCTGTGAGCTGAAAGCCTTGAAGACTCCTAGCCCACCCTCTTGGAGCTGCCTGACTTTTGGGCAGCTAGGCTCCCCAGGTTGCAGGAGCTGGGCAGCCTAGGAGTTTCATAGTCCTTGGGTCTCCATGGAGGAAGCTCTGGGGTGAAACAGCTGAGAATTATCATATAATTTTCACTCAGCAGTTGCCAAAGATCCTAGGGTGCATAATTTGTTTTAAAAACACCATGTTTTGGTGCCTTTGAAACACTTTTCCCCCCTAAAATTTCCCAGTTTGTGGGAAATTTTGAAAAGTTTGTTTTGGTTCAAATCAAGTGCTCCAATCTATAGTGTAACTCGCTGGAGACACCTGATTGGTAAAGTAAGGTGCACAGGGAGAGCTTGATATTGCCAGTAATTTAATGGCATTCAAAAGTACATAACATTCAGTTATTTTTCTAAAGGAAGAGAAATTGTGTTCCACTTACCATTTCCACTTTGCTCTGATTGTTTTTTGTTAGTTTTCCATGGATGGCTATCTTTTCACTGATGCTGTCAAGTACATCTTGGTTGTATTTTAATACAAGGTTGTTGTATGTTCTTCTTCTTCTCTCTTTTTTTTAAAGACAAAGTGGATGACTCAGAGCTAACTGTGGGCTACAGACTGAAACATTATGATGTTTTGAATCACATTGATGGAGACATGGATGCCATTTGATCCTTTCAGGGTAATGGGATATGCCTATAGGACTGATGATAAACTTGGGATGCTGACTTTGCTTAGGGGCTATCCTACCACTGAATTCTACTTTACTTGTTAAATCACTTTATGAATAAATCTGTAGAGCTGTTGGCAGTTGAAAGCTTAAAGACATACCTTATGCCTTGTTCGAAAGTATTTACATGAGTCATCCACTGACCCTGCTGTTTCCTTTGAAACTGAATAAACTTTTACTAAGAAAACATAAAGGACATTGTAATCAATGGCAATTACCAGTAGTAGGTAATGGTTTCATGCTGATTCACTTGCCCATAACACTATATCTCCTCAGCACAGTACCAATTCAGTTGTACAGAGGGGTAATATTTAACCCTTTCTACACTATAAATATATTCAAATGATCATTGGATAAGATTTAAAACTGGCACTTTCCTCCAGAATAAGGGTGTTAACCACAGTTTGTCTCCAAAACTCCACCATGCAGTTAAAAGGGAAATAGCAGCTGTTCGTGAACTTCTCAGGAGCAAGACCCTCTTGTGAACATTTAGCAGCTTCCCTCACCCTTTGTTCCGCAATTATAGTGCTTGGTTACATCAAGAAAAAGGTAACATTAAGATCCACTCCCTTTAATGCGATGATGTGCTTTGTTATAGTTCCCTTTGGTTGTCGAGTTTGTTTCCTATTATTGGGTGCATCTGCACTTGTAAATTAAGTTGACTTAAGCTTGCTTAAATCAACTTAATTTACTCTACATCTACACTACACTTTCCTTAAGTTGACTTAAGGAAAATTTAAGTCGACTTTACTAAACCTCATTTTAAGTCGACTTTCTGCTTAAGTCAACTTTCTAAAGTTGACTTAAGCCAGTGTAGACATGGAGTATCCCTAAGTCAACTTTAAGTCGACTTAGGGGACTCCAGGGCTTCCCCACTGCTTTCCCTGCCAGAGGGGCTGGCACAGGGAGAGCCTTGCATGCTCCCCCAAAGGGCAGGGCAGAGCCCTGCCCACCCTGCCCCTATCCCCTCCAAGGTCCCTGTCCCCCTTTGCCCCATTGTACCCAGGTACAATGGGGCAAAGGCTCAGCCCCCTGGTCCTTGGCAAGGGGTGCCCCCCCCGCCATCGTGGACCTGTCCCAGGTCCACCTAGCCCCTAGAAGTCAACCTAAGCATCCAGTGTGGATGCTCTAGGTCGACTTTGTAGGGTCCCCCCTAAGTCGACTTAAAATTTAGGTGTGGACATGCTAAGTCGACTTAACAAAGTTGACTTAAAGTCGACTTTGATAAGTCATCTTAGCTAAGTCGACCTAAATTAACAAGTGTAGACATAGCCATTGGGACTTCACATTCATTCTCAAAGCCTCTCATTCTTGCTGCTGTAACATCACCAGATGACTTTACAGTTTGCATCAGATCTTCTGCTACCCCTCTGCTTTACTGTCATAAGCAAAATTGATCCCAGTTGAATTTATACCAAAGCAACACATGCTGTTGCTTAAATGCAGATTGAGGTTTTGAGCTAAGTTGACTAAAGTCTCTGGAAACACTCGGCATGGGGTCACGGCAGGAATTGCCACTGCTTAAAGACAGAAGGTTTGAGCCACGTGATGGAAGCAGCTCTGCAGACCTAGAAAGTGCTCTGTGAGGCACGATGAGATGACAATGGGTTATGATATTCTTCACTGGGCTTACAATTGTCATTGTTGATAGTGTCCACTAGGAAACTTTCCTCCCACTGAACATCCTGGGATGGTGAGAAGAGGCTACCCTGAAGACAGCATAACTGAGGTGGGCTGTAGACTATTGAGAACCTAAGTGGGAAACTTCCAATATAAGGGTAGTCCCAGGACCTGTTGGTCTTTGGAAGCATAAGGGGAAGTGTGGGAATCTCCCAAAATCAGGCTCATAAATCTAGGGATGAATCTGGTCAGAGTTTCAGAGTCAGTAAGGAAATCAGGTAAATTTAATCTATGTGAGTATATTATGAAAGTTTTATACAGCGCTGTGCCTGAGCTCACATGACATATTAGTGAAAATTACATAGAATCAATAAATCCAGATATGTGCTACTAATAAGGAAATAGGAGTTCACAGAATTGAAGAATAGAGTTGCCATATGTCTCATAGAGAAAACAAAAATCTCAACATAAGAACTAAGGGCAGGGGAAGGGGAAGGGGAAGGGGAAGCTGAACCAGAAATCTTTGAGGAACGGATGCCAGTAGGTTGTGTAGGGGGATGCAGTACTACTCCTTTATGCTTGCTCTTTCTTCTCTCTGTGGCGATCACCATATCTGGAGTGTTTTAACACAGAAATCCTGAGACTGATCTAATTCCAAATAACCAAAAAAATGTTGCTTGAGGGACAATTGTAAGGCAATCAGGGCAGATTGCTGGTGACAAAGAGAAGAGTTACGTGGTCATTAGTGCTTTCACATGTCTATAAAGGAAGCACTACTCCAGAAGGAAGAAAACAGAGAGAGAGATTTGCAGAAGAAAATTTTAAAAGCATCACTGGGTAACAACATTTACATCCCCCCTTGAATGTTACTTAGCTGATTATTTTTCTTATAAGTTACCACTATTACCATGGTCATTATCTTGTAACAGGTTTATCTCATGGGGTTATAGTAGGACCTGTATTTAATAATCCAGGAGATCCCTCCCTCTCCTATATTCAGATCCTCATCATCTGTACATCGTGTGAGGAAAACGCTTTGGGACAAGGGACATTGTTTTGTTCTGTGTTTATACAGCACCTACAATAGTGGGATCCTGGTTCATGACTGGACCCCCCTGGCTTCACAGCAGTACAGATAAAAAATAAAAATAGCACAGTAAATCTATTCTAAAAATTAATAGTATTTGCTGCAAGTGATAGCTCTCAGATAATATAAGGGTATTTGGATAGTGAAAGAGTTTTTTCTTTCATCTGAGAATATTGGGTCTTCTCTGCCTCAGATGATTAAAGGGGGGAATGTTCAGGGAAGAGAGGAAGGAAGGAGCATAAACTTGGAGACTCATTGCAGGTTTGCTGCAGGATTTGCAAATGAGCAACACCAAAGGTTTGCAAAATTCTAATTTCAGTATAGTCTAATAGGCTAAATTCATCTTTGGTGTAACTAATTATTCAGTGTTACCAATTCTCATGATTTATCATGTCTGCCAAAATTTGGTATTTTTCTAAAATACCAAGCTCCTGAACTCATGAGACTATATGGCTGTCTACACTTGTAAAATAAGTCGACTTAAGCAGGCTTAAGTCAACTAAATTTACCCTGCATCTACACTACAGTTTCCTTAAGTTGACTTAAGCAGCTTGCTTAAGTCGACTTAAGGAAAATAAAGTCGACTTATTGAAAATTAAGTCGACTTTATAACACCTCATTTTTATTCGACTTAATGCTTAAGTCGACTCCCTAGAGTCGACTTAAGCCAGTGTAGACGTGGGGTAGCCCTTCCGGGGGGAGTACAGGGGGAGCCTGGCATGCCCCCCCACAGGGCAGGGCAGAGCCCTGCCCACCCTGCCCCTGTGTCCTGCCAGGGTCCCTGACCCCCTTTGCCCCATTGTACCTATGTACAATGGGGCAAAGACTGAGCCCTCTGGCAGTGGGCAAGGGGTGCCCCCCCAACTCCCGTGGACCTACCCTAAGTCCCCCTAGCCCCACAGAGTCGACCTAGGCATCCAGTGTGGACGCTCTAGGTAGACTTTGTAAGTTCCCCCCAAAGTCAACTTTAAGTTTAAGTGTAGACTCACTAAGTCGACTTAACTAAGTCGACTTTAAGTTGACTTAGTTAAAGTCGACTTAAAATTACAAGTGTAGACATAGCCTATGAGACTCCCAGTGTTCATTTAGAATAAAAGTAAGTTTATAATCCTCATGATTTCAGAAAAAAGCTTGATAAGATGAAGCAAGTGCACCATAAAGGCTCAAATTCCAAAGATAAAAAAAGGTAAAGAAAAAGATCCCACATAATTTTTTTATTCTTTAATCTCATAATTTTAAGCGAATCTTGTGTTATTTTGGGACCTGACTTGTGATTTTTGAATACTCACAGCTGGCAATATCAGGTATTCTGAAACATACACAAATCATAGCAGTTTGACTGTCAAGAAATACCCAGCACAGGTTTTCAAGAACATCTTACCCCGGTACCCTGACCACCACTGAATGCATAATAGAGTTTGAGGTGTCTCTCCCGATATTCAAAACCTCCCATGGGACTGGACCTGTCTATCTGAGAAATTGTGTCTCCTTCTATGAGTGCAGTTATGTTTCAAAGACAATGAAATCATCAAGCACCATTGAGAGATGTGATTGCAGGATACCAGGAGCTAGATCTCACTTTCTCAAGAGATAAGAATGACAACAGCTTCCCCATATTCAGAAGGAAATGTAAAACTCATTCCCGTCACTTCTCTCTTCCTCTCACCTACTCCCAAACAAAACAATAAGCTAATGAAGCAAATTCTCCTCCAGGCTGAGAGAGAGAAAAGAGATATGTTCCAAAGGGGTAGCCATGTTAGTCTAGGTCAGCAAAACAAACAAGGAGTCCTGTGGCACTTTTAAAGACTAACACATTTATTTATCGCATGAGCTTTTGTGGGAGAAAATCCCACTTCGTCAGACACTTGAAATTCCCACTTTGTCAGATGCTTTGAAGATGGGGAACTTACAGAATGGGAGGAAATTAAATGCAGGGGAGTGTATGACAGGATCAGGCCAGGCTGTAACAGCAAATCAATGTAAAACTCATTCCTTTGACCTCTTTCTTCCTCTCACCTTCTCCCAAACAAAAGAATAAGCTAATGAAGCAAATTTTTCTCCAGGCTGAGAGAGAGAAAAGAGATATGGTTACTGTTATTTATGTGTGTAAATATTTGGGAGCTGCTTAGACATTACAACATGGGGAACATATCAAACACCGGTGGAAGAAGCAGTCCTGTGTAAATCACAAACTGTTGCATTAATAAGTCATTAAATAGACAGCATAGCAGAGGCTCTGCTTTGTTATTACCCAGAAAAATCAACAGAGTCTTGTGGCACTTTTAAAGACTAACAGATTTATTAATCGCATGAGCTTTCGTGGGAGAAAATCCCACTTCGTCAGACGCTTTGAAGATAGGAAAGTTACAGAGTGGGAGGAAATTAAATGCAGGGGAGTGTATGACATAGCATCAAGTCAGGCTGTAACAGCAAATCAAAGTAGGTGTTAGGATTCAAAACACTGGGGAACAGCACATAGAGGAGGGGGGAGGTCAATTCACTTGATGTAATGTGAGAAAAATCCATAGGATTACAAGCTATTAGAAGAACCATCCAGGATGATGACACAGCTAAACTTGTGGCTGACCTCTGTGACTTTGTACTCACCCACAACCATTTCAGATTTGAAAACTTAACGACTTGTTAATAGCTGTGTTGACACAGATGAATAACAAATCACAGCTTCAGAGAGAGTCTGCAGAGCTCGAATTTATATGCAAATTTGACTCAGTTGCCTTGGGGTTGAACAGGGACTATGGATTTTTCTCGCATTACATCAAGTGAATTGACCTCCCCCCTCCTCTATGTGCTGTTCCCCAGTGTTTTGAATCCTAACACCTACTTTGATTTGCTGTTACAGCCTGACTTGATGCTATGTCATACACTCCCCTGCATTTAATTTCCTCCCACTCTGTAACTTTCCTATCTTCAAAGCGTCTGACGAAGTGGGATTTTCTCCCACGAAAGCTCATGCGATTAATAAATCTGTTAGTCTTTAAAAGTGCCACAAGACTCTGTTGTCTTTCTACAATAGACTAACACGGCTACCCCTTTGGAATTTGACTACCAGAAAAATCAGTAAGTGGAAATAAATGTAGGCACATCTTCAATGACTAATGCAATCATAACTGATTTACCCAGTGTAGTTAACAATAAACCAATTGTCATTGGCTCCAAAGTGAATGCTAATCTTTGTCCCCTTTTTACATTTATTTGGATATTTTGATCTTTAATTGGTGATTCATCCCAGTCCTGTGTAAATATTGCTTGATCAGGCATGATGTTTTTATTGATGCCATTTATTACAGTCTTGACTTTTAAAAAAGCCATTATTAAATCTATGCCTCATAAGGGTTAAGGCTGAATTACTTATCAGCATCATAGGGAATGGCAGTCAACCAGATCACTTGCAAGTGTTGGACACCTCCATTGTACAATAGATGTAACACTTTAGCAATATCTTGTGGGAAAATCATTTTTTTAAAAACCCGCATTGTTTCTGGAAAAACAATGACATTTAAAATTAATAAAGGATGTTGATGCTTTGTGGCTGAAACCTCCTCTCTGTGTTTGTCCTTTGCTAGAGCGTTTAATTTAAAAAACAACAACAACAACAACATAAGGAATGAGTAGCTAATTCATTTGCCACGTGATATAGAATTGTGGAAGAACATCATTCTTTGGTTCAGTATTCCGGTGGTTTTAGTTGGCAATAGGCAGCCCTCAGAAAGGATCCAATACCTGGGTTAGGTTTGGCTAGGAATGGGGCTGAGCTCCAAAGGTTGAGACTAGATCCAAATAGTCCCAGAGTTCCAGGAGGTTCAGATTCAAGCTTTGGTTTTGCTTCTGTACCTACAAAGGTCAGATACATGGAGACCTGGTCATGTGATTTGGTCTGGAGCTATCTCCAGATCTGGATACTTATCTGAACTACATTGTAACATCATAACCTTTGAACCAGAAATCTCAGAGATAGAAGGGGATTTCCCAACAGATTAGGAACACCACCTCTCCAAATCACTGTTGGTAGGTCCACAGAAGCATCTTTCGTTGACAGAGCTGTGTCTGCACTGGGTGTTAGGTCAGCATAGCTACACTGGTCAGAGATGTGGATTTTTCATACTCCTGGCCCATGGAGCTATGTGGAACTAAATTTTAAGAGTGGATCAGGCCAAAATGATGATGTGCAGGGATGAAATCTCCAAAAGGTTTTGGGTTCAATTGCAATCTCCCACAAAGATTGAGTTCTGTCCTTCCTTTATCTGAACCTGTTTACCCAGTCCCAGATTCAGCCTCCAGTGACAAGATGGATTAAGTGAATCTGTGGCGCTACACGAAGTGAAAAAACTAGGGTTCACTTTCTGATTAGCAACCCCTCCCCCACTGGCTTCATTCATTATAGCTCTATCTACATCCACTCCTTGTACCAGAGGCACCGTTGCCGTTGGGCTGGCAGGATGTCGGCCCCGGGTAGAATAGCCTGAGCCCCGGATCTATTTTCCCCAGCAGGCAGAGGTTAAAGTAAGGGGGAAGACACCGGAATGCCATTCCGGGGCTCCCAGTTTTTAGGGGCCAGCGTTCCAGGACCCCTAAAAATAGAAAACCCAGGCGGAACGCTGCGTTCCACCCAGGGGCCCCAGCAAAGCCGCAGACTCCTGCTGCAGCCAGGCTGGGGAGGTTCAAATCTCCCGCCAAGAGGATGCTCAGACAGAGCGTGCTCAGGGCAGGAGCGGCCTGGCCCAGAAGCGGCTCTGCCGGCCGTCCCTGCAGCTCCGAGCCTCCGGCCAGGTAAGGGGGCTGGGGGGAAGCGGCAGGCAGTGAGGCCGGGAAAGGGGCAGAGGATCTGGGAAAGAAGCATGGGGGAGGGGGACAGAGGAGCTGGGAAAGGGGCCCCAGGCCTGATCTGGCCACGCTGCCTGCCCATGGTGGTGGCGCGTTTCAGCAGCAGAGGGGCAGGATCAGGCCCGAGGGGCTGGCGTGCAGCAGCAGAGGGGCAGGATCAGGCCCAAGAGGCCAGCATACGGTGGCGGCGGCGGGAGCAGAGCGCAGCAGCTGGCAGCATGGCCTGATCCAGCCCCTCTGCCGGCTGCCCTGCTCTGCCGCCGCAGGCCGGTCCCAGGTCTTTGTATCAGGGGTTAAGGTAAAGGGGGAAACGTGGAGACCGGGGATGGGAATGGAGGGGTCTGGACTCACGAGTCGGTCAAGCAAGGGGTCAGGATGGGGGGGGCTGGGGGTGGATGGATGGAGTTAGAGGCCTGGGGAGAGGCGAAGGGGGCATGGGGACAAGGAGACTTGGTGAGGGCTGGGTAGTGGTGGGGGGACTGGGTGGGGATGGGGTCTGGGGGTGTGGCCTAGCTGGGGGGGGAGCTAGGAGGGAGTGGGCTGGGGGGCCACAGGCCTGGATCTTTTTTCTATCCAGCAACGCCCCTGCCTTGTACAGTGCTGGGCAGAACAGCAGCCCCACATAACCATTTGCTCTAAGAGATACAGGTCTAAGCAGCTCCAGAGGATGTAGGGGACACACCAGTTGGCAGGGCCATGAGCCCCAAAGTTAGCCAATACAATTTTGTATGTGAGGTATTAGATGTTCAGGGCTAAATTTATCCTTTCTGAAATCAGGTGCAAATCCTACTGCACTCAATGGAAGTTATGTCCATTTTATTATTAATTAGGTTACTTGAAGTCCCAGTCACATAACAAAGAGATTAGTCCCAGTCCCAAACAGTTTACAATACAGCAGATGGCTATATCACACAGAGGCTATATCTACACTAGAAAAGTTAAGTCGACTTAACTTTTCTAGTGTAGACATAGTCCCTTGTCAACCTTATTAAGTCAACTTAATAAGGTTGATTTAGGCGCTAATCCCCGTCCATACTAACTTTAAGTCAATTTAAGGAGATGATTTAAGGCTTAAGTCGACCTAAAATTAGGTGTTATTAAGTCGACTTAAGCTTTCTTTAAAGGAAATACTTAAGTCGACAATAAAAACCCAGTGTGGACGTGGCTTTGTTTAGGTTGACTTAAGCCTCCTTAAGTCAACCTAAGTTGCCAGGGTAAACACACCCAGAGAGGGGGCCCAAGGAAACGTGTGATCCTGGGATACTCTGCAAACCACAAACACTGGATCGTGGTTCTCCTCACAGAAGAGTTTTAAACTCCTTTTCAGTGTCTCACAATCAGACCTGGTCTACACTTGCTGAAATATTTTTGGTGGCAGTCAAGGGGAGACACATAAGTTATTTAAAATAACTTGTATATCTCCCTTTGTCTTCCTATGTGTACTTTCCACCGAGTCCCCGCTGCGCTTAGTCGACGGGAAATGCCCTCCCATCGACACAGCACTATGCTATTTGCTGAGGAGGTCTTAATAGAGCAACTTCTGGCTACATCCAGGTTCAATTGAGCGTGTCTTTATTGACACACAATTGAACTCGCACAATTGATCCTATGCAGTTGGTGGTGCCGCTGTCTATGTAACCACACCCTCAGTCTTCCATTGTCTTCATTAGGACCACGATGTCACCCTAGTCATGATGTCACTGCTATTAACCCGAGGTCCTTCAGTGTTTCTGCCACATCCCCTAGCTGCCTGTTAGACCTAAAGTTTTTCATCCTCTGAGGAATTTCCGAGTTGGGAGAAGGATTGTTTGGGCAAGAGTGACTGAAGGAAGGGAATGGAATCAATTGGCAAGTGAGGCGTGTGTATGAGACCTTAATCTAAGTCTGAATGAGGCTGGTCCAGTGAGTTTTCTGGCATATCTTTTAAATGTGCTGCTTTTCTTTGAGGTGCAAGGAGGAGCTGGTAAACAGGCTTCTACTTAGCTTTCCTATGCATATGAAATTACACACTAGCTTTCTAGCCTGCAGTTTAATGCTTGGCGGCTGGGCTTTTAAAAGTTTTCAGAGCTTTTGGTCAGAAGAGAGAATCAGGATGTATTTGCAATGTACACTGGAGAATTTGTAAGGTACTGGTTTAAATTCTGATCATTGGGTTAACTTTTGAGGCCTCACTTGGCCTCTTTCCTTAGAGTCTGGAGTTATGAGTTGTTGTTCTAAGATCCCACAATTAATAGCAAATGTTTTTAAAGTGCTAAATGTTGTTGCTAAGGTGTTTCTTCAGGCTGAGCTGTGAGGGGAATGGCAGAAAGGTAATTTAGCTTTGTTTTCATAAGCTACAAATATCGGTTGTTTGTATGCAGTGCAGTACATTGTGACTTTTTGAATTGACAGGAGGGCTAAATACATTCCAGATGTATGACTCAACACAAGCAGGAGCTGTGTTCCTACCCCTTCGAAGCATTTTCCAATCAATAAAGGGGGGGGGGGGGGGAAAGCCAGGCTTCCAGGGTTCTGTGCTAGCATTTTCAATGACCTTTTAAGTGGCTTACCCACAGTCACACAGCCTCTTGGTGGCTTAGTTTATTTCCCATTAAAATGGGAATAGCAACTATATATTTATTCCTTTCAACCTGAATATCAAAAGGTTCCTGATTTAACAGGTAACTATTGACTAAGGCTCACTACAGTACAAAGCAAATACATGTAGCATTCTATACATCTTGAGTGGTTACATAAGACATAAAAATCTATAACAATGAGAATTCCAGGTATTTCTGAAACTATGCAACAATGGATTTCCCCCCCCCCAAAAATGCAGTTATGAAGGGGAGAAAAATACTATTCAGTTCTGAGCCAGTGGGGAAACAGAGATTTGCATATAAAAGCTGATTGGGCGAGAGGTAAGAGCCACCACCGAACTCAATTGCAGACAGTCATAATGTAATAATTTGCATATATGATTTGATTGGGTAACATTGTTTCTTATGCCATTATTTACCTCTGAAGGTAAACAATAGAAATGCTGTGATTTGTCACGTGATTATCTTTAGCCAATAATGAGACAGAATTTTCTTGTCCATTACACTGTGTAATTATCTCAAGTGTTGAGGGTCAAGCTTTGAAATATTTAGGTAAAAAGTGATTGACTGCAGTTAAAGTGTCCCTTGAATGGGAATGAGATAAAATGCACAACATGTTATCTTATATGAGTGCTGGGGGTGAAGAATAAGACTGATGGAATAATCTACACACCTGTAGATCATCCCGCCAATGATGAAAGCAAATGTATTATCACCCACTGGCAGGTAATCAGAGCTGTTGCTGCTTCAGTGAATCTGAGAAGGAGTTGTTATTGGAGGAAGGATTAGTTTATGGTTGAGGCACTGGAATGGGACTCAGGAGATGGGTGTTCATTTTCCAGCCCTACCATAGATTTCCTACATGACAGTGGGTATGCCACTCTTTGTGTCTCATTTCCCAGTTTTCTGCTTGCATGTTCTATCCTTTTCTCCATCTCAGTCTGACTTATCAAATTATTATGTAACTTTTTCAGGGCAGGAAATCACTCTCAGTGTTTGTGCAGCACCTAGCACAATGGGACCATCATGTTGGTTGGGGGTTGTTAGGGTACAAAGAATGGTATAGTGCATAGGGCACATCATTGGGACTCAAGAGATCTGGGTTTAATTTCCAGCTCAGACACAGACTTTTTGTGAGACTTTGGGCAAGTCATTTAATCTACCCCATGCCTCAGTTCTCCATCTGTAAAATGGGGAGAATATTTCCCTACCTCATAGGGTTATTGTGAGATTAAAATCCATTAAAGATTGTGAGGTGATCAGATACTCTCTATATACCCAGAGAGATAAGAACTATAGTGATACAAATAATCATAACAGGAGAAATATGAAAAGTAAGAGCAGTATTTGAACTTTTGTATCCCACCGAGACTGATTATTGAATTAATCTTGCTGAGTGCGAAAACTAGAGGTCAGAGGCCAATCCAAGGGGAAGGCATTCTGTATCCAGTGGGAGTCCCAAGCTGCCAATCATCTTGCTATGGCATGAAGGGTTGTATCAACCAAGTTGAAAAATTGCCTTGCACAATGATCATCCACTTAATTAGGAGATAGTTCCATGAAGGGCCTTTGGCTAGTGGCAGTCACAATTTTTCATCCATGTAGGCCTTGGACAGTATGCAACACAACATGCAAGCCTGTGTGCTCCATCTTGAATCTATTGGGTACAGGAGAGTGTAAGTCTTAAACTCCATGTGTATCTGCTACCTGACTCTTGATTGCAGGAAGAAAAAAGGGTGAGAAATAGTTGTCTCAGAGTAGATATAGGCTTACCAAAGACTCCCAAAATGCAAATGAAACAGTTAGTTATGTAGTGCCCTCTTTGCATTACTCCTAGCTAGGATAAGGAAGAAATCGTTGGCTATGCAACACTGCTTGCACTAAGGCAGGATAAGATTCCTTTGCATTCCCTGTCCTGCTCATCATCTTTTAGCTTGCGCTCACCTATGGAATATCCCCCCACATGCACTTGTCAGGATCAAGCCCTTAATAGGATCTTGCAGCAGATAAGGAGCTGGACCAAGAAACAGCACAAAACTGATTTTTCTACTCAGTTATATTGCATCCCCAGAAAATATAAGGTGCCATGCTGGAGGCTGTTCCATGCTTACAGACTGGGGTTCTAGTCCAAAGGGTTCTACATCCACCTGAATTGTTGAACCTAACTATAGAAAATGCCAGTTGCACAGATTCCTGGTACCAAGGCTCTCCCCTTGCTCTCCTCAATGGAATTACCTCTAACTTAAATTAGGCTGAAATGGGAGGATGTCACACTCCATCAGAGCAACCTATAGAATAAAACTATCGATCTCCGTGCATGTCAGACATACCCAGAGAGAGATAGAGCAAGCATGGCACTATCCTTAATGAAGTTACTCAAGATTCTGGGTGTTGAAAGTGAGATCACGATCTGTCTTTAATCAGTCTATGAGATTCTCCATCCTTGTGTGTTATATGAGGTTTCCATTAAGACTCTAATTTAACACAGTTGTGTCTCTCTGTTGACTTTCAGTTATAAATGTCAGCACCATGTCTGCTAAACCAACCAAAATAGACACTGCTTCCTCAGAGAACTGGGAACAGAAGAAGCAGGTGAGTACATCCAGTGGGAATATAGAGCTCAGCAAGTAGGTTGCTGGTGTGCATATTGAGCACCAGTCAACAGGTAATTCAGGCCATCTTTACACAGATGTGTCAAGAAATGTGCCTTGTAACTGTTGAAATGAATCCAAAACTCAATGATTTGAATATTAAATTCTCCATTCCTGTGATTAGACAGATAGCTGTCCAGGTCCTAAGCTTGTCTATCATTGGAGGCATGCTCCTGTTAGATTTATAATCAGCATTGGGACTGGTACTTTTCAGCCCTCCTCATCCACTCTGGTGACATATGTCAAGCCCAAGACTAACACAACAAAAGTTGGGTCTGGCAATTATTCAGAAAATTCAAAGGTATGTTCTGAAACCCAGATGACTTAAATCTAGTCTAAACAGTCATTCTATTGTTCAGTGTTTCCCTCTGAAAAAAAAGCCCAACAAACCCACAAGGCCTTCTCAGTATATGCACCTACAATACTTATTGTATGGAAATGTGAAGTAGGACTAGGTGTTTGATTTTATTGATTTTATTTTTATTTATTTATTATTGATTTTGAGTTTGCTTCTCAACCTGCCGATGAGTCTATGCTGATGTGACTTTTTCCATTTTGCTTCAGTATAATGTCTTGAAGAAACAGAGTGGTCTACCTTTCGTTAGCAGTGTTTGTCACTTAGTTTCTACTAAATATACTTCCATCAAAAACAGACACGCATACATGAAATCTATGTGTACTGAGACAGAGAAAAGAGTGAAGAACTTTGATGAAGTTGCAGTCAGTTGCGCACAGCCAGTGCTGACTACTCTAGAACCTCAACGTGAGTAAACTGGATTAGAAAGTCTTTTCTCAATGGTAAAGAAAAGAGTAACTCAACATAAAAATTCAGTGGGAAATTCCTCATTCAGTCCAAACTCTCACAATTAAGTGTTGTGCAATTTCACAGCAGCTCCTGGGCCTAGAACCAGCTATAAAATTGGCCTTTGTCTGCCTTTGTAATATGGCTGATCTGAGATCTATGTCATATAAAAATAAGCCAATTGATTCTTATTGACATTGAAAGAGAGTCAAGAAACTAATTCCATTTGTCTCCCTATAGCTGCAATAGTAAACCCTCGGGGTCTAGATTTAATGGAGGAGAAGCTGCCTGTCCTGTGTCAAACTGTTGATCAGGTAATTATCTTTTATTCCACTAGAGTCTCTTTATGGGGTAAGTTCCAAAGGGGTAGCCATGTTAGTCTATTTCAGCAAAACAAACAGGAAGTCTGGTGGCACTTTTAAAGACTAACACATTTATTTATTTATTCTATTTATCGCATGCGATAAATAAATGTGTTAGTCTTTAAAAGTGCCACCAAATTTCTTGTTTGTTTTTATGGGGCAAGGGTATGATTTGTTCTATTTAGAGTCACCATACATCCCATTTTGTCTGGGATAGTTTCTTTTTTTACACCCTATCCTGGCTGTCCTTACTTTTTTGGCAAAAAAGGGCATTTGTCCCATTTGCAAGTCCTGTGATTATAGCTGTGGTGGCATCTCAGCTCTACGATTGTAGAGAGTTGTAGCCTATTTTGCAAGAATATATCTGATGAAAAGATGAGTAATTGTAGGTTTCCCTAGTTAATGACAATTCAGACACTGGAGGGAATGATGGGACAGTGGACAAACACACATTTTCTGATGACTGCAAACAAGACAAGGACAGATAAACTCAGATGACAAAAATCCCGGAAGGATGTCCCTTCATCAATAGATATCTGCTCTATTTTGAAATGAGATTTTCGGTCAAAATTTTAAAAAATAAAGCTGCAGGTGTTCAGCACTTTTAAAAAGCATTCCACATTAATACGAATTTAGCAGCCTCACTTTGGGCACCTGAGCCTGAAAATTTTGCCCAATATTCTTTGTCTTTTTAGTATAAAGCAAACTTTCCTCTGACTCTTTTATTTTCAGGTTGCTTCAGATGCAAAGGACCTCCTGATGTCTTCCAAAGTGGTGGATGAAAATGATGCAGTGACCAACAGCATAATGGGAGTGGTCGGCCTGACCAAAGAGGTCACACAGACCTGTATGGAGACCCCCAGATCTCAAGCGATTAATGGTATGAGAACAGTCCTGGCATGACAAGTGTTTAGGGCTGGTTGGAAAACCAAAATTCTGATTTAAAACAAAGTTTGAGGCTTTGAAATTATTTTTCATTCCACATTGGAATAAAAATGAGACCTCAAAAATGTTCATTTAAAAACCATGAGAGAACCGCCACACCAGAAAAAAACTAATATCCTGGTAATTAGTACATTACTCTGGGATGTGGGAGACCCAGGTTCAAGTCCCTGATTTGGAACAGGGAGCTGAACCTCGGTGCCCCCAAATCTCAATGAGTACCTTACCCACCAGGTTATTGGCTGTTTTAGGATAGGTTTCTCCCTTTTGCTAGTTACGTTCTGGGGCTGAGAAACCTTTGTGATGAAAGTTTCATCAAAATTAATATGTTTTGGTGAAGAGCTTTAGTTTGGGTTTTGATGAATCTGCATTTTCCAATATAAAAACAATCTGCTGAAAAATTCCTGTCTGGCTTTAGTCACATGGCCAAGAATAATGTTTATGCAGAGCTGGAGACTCCTGGGCTATGTCTACACTGGCAAATTAAGTAGACTTAAGGAGGCTTAAGTCGACTTAAAGAAAGCCACGTCCACATGTCCCTCTCCCGGGGACCCGTGGTGCTCCAGCTGACAGAGGATCCTCGGAGGTTCCCCTGTCAGCTGGACTGCCAGACCGGCAGCTTCCAGCACTCCAGCTGACGGGATCCTCGGTGGCTCCCCTGTCAGATGGATCGCTGGTCAGCTGGAGCGCCAGCAATTGCCGGCCCTGGCACTCCAGCCAACAGGGGAACCATCGGGGATCCCCTGTCGGCTGGAGCGCCGGCAGATTCCTTCTTGTCCGGACCCCTGGGGGTCTGGACAAGAAGGGAACTTGTGCTCCCTTCTCCCTGGGACCCATGTGGGGTCCTGGCAAGAAGGGAGCCACGGTTCCAATCCGCGGCTCCCTTCTGCCGGGAAACCACAGGTCCCAGCGAGAAATGAGCTGTGCTCCATCTTGAATAGGAGTAGAGGATACAGGAGGGTATAAATCTTCAACTCCATGTGCTTCTATTTTGGGGGGTAGCTGTTATAATATGAAGCCAGTAAATGGGTAGATGGCCCCTTGCATTGATAATATCAGATCATTATCCAGAGGATTCCCAATGGAACTAGCTTTAAGACAGGAGCTGCTCTTTCATTCTAGTCCTTGCCTTCATCTATTCACAACTTTGTGGTGTAAAGGGAAGACAAATATCAGACTGACAGGCTGAGTTTAAAATATGTTGCTAGACATCCTGTGAAATGAGACTTGGCCAGAGTTGCGATGACATATGGTAAGCTATTATTTAACATCTTTGTTTTCCGGAAGATTGTTCAGTTAAATGCACACATTTAGGAGAGCAAGATTCCAAGCCATAAAACTATAACTGGCGCTGAGTGTGTTTAATTTTTGGAGCACATGCTGCCACTTGTGAGGTGTTAATGCTTCATTGACAGGGAAATGTAAGTGTGTTGGGGGGGAGGACATGCTCGAATGTGTGGCAAATGATAATGTTCCCTGCCCAAGGATAAATAATAATAAATGGAGAGAAGATATTTTAAGAATCATTCCTCTTTCTTGAAAAGCACTGGCTAGTTTCAAAAAGGAATAGTAGGTCCCAGTTCTGCCACAAATTCCTGTATGGCCTCAGGCTAGTCATTTCAGCTCTCTGTGCTTCAGTCCCCCATTTGTAAAATGGGAATATTTTCTTCCACCCACTGTCTGCTTATATTATAAATTCTTAAGGGAAGAAACTGTCTTCTGCTACGTTTATATACAGCGCCTAGCACAAGAAGACTTGATGAAGTTGGGGACTATAGTACTATAGCCAATTTCTCATTAAAACAATATCATTAGTAGATTGATGGTAAACACAGTGGGTACTACTGGAGCTGTTGTCTGAGGGCCAGGTTTGTAGAGACGTTTAGGCACCTAAGGATGCAGATAGGGCCCTTGTGAGATTTTCAGAATGCTGGGGTGCCTAACTAGATGAATGGAAAATAGAGCCTAGGAACTTTTGAAAATCCACCTGGTGCCTATTTACCTTTCTGTGTGCCTAAATACTTTTGAAAAACTGCCCCTTAGTATGTATGGTGCATATAAAATATGAGAGAGATTTTTCTAAAGATGTGCTTTAGGAATTATTGTGGGGAAGTTCGAGGTCAGATTGGATGACAACAATGGTTCTTCTAGCTTTATAATCTATGGGTCAGGCTTGCAAGAGAAGATTTGGGGAAGCTGTGGCCCATTCTGTCACTATTGCCTTCCATCTGGTGGCAGAATAACCTTCTTCTCTTGTTTCTTTCAGTCAAACCTACAACTTTTTCAGATGATCATCGAAGTGTTTCTGTTCAGCAACAGCAAGATTATGACAGTTACCTAGTGCTTTTGGGCACCATGATGACCAAATTCTGGCAATGTGCTTACCACCATTCCCAGAACAATGTGAAGGATGCCGGCCAAAGCATCTGGGAGGCTCTTCAAACCAGTTACCTGGTAGGAACAAAGTTCTTCTTTCCCTTTCATCCTTATCCCAGACATACTGTGGGCTGGACCACAATATAATTCCTCTTCTTCTTTGAGTGGCCTCTGCATATTCCCACTGTGGTATATCCAGGATCAACAGAACCTCTCAATCCCCCTGGAGCATCCTGACACCCTCCCTTTGGGACTCCAAATGTTTGGACGGCAGAGATGTAAAAAGCATTGGAGCATGTCATAGTTCCTTCCAGCCATGGTGGCAGACAGTGGTGTCGCCTATGCCCCAAATCCACTAAACAGTGCCCTGAGCCACCCCCACTGCCACACTTGCAACCCCTCTCCCAGACTGTCCCCAGCAGGGGGTGGAGCTGGCGCTCAGGGGCAGACTGGCATTGCAAGTTGGTGCACCATGGGACTGATACAGCTCAAGAACTGAGTGGACTTGCACTATAGTGCAGCACTGGCTGGTAGTCTTCTGGGCCACCAGAACCCCTTTAGCTTGTGGCCCTGGTGTGCAGCCTAGAGTACTGCTGGCCTGCATTGACTGGGATGGTCCTGCAGTTCGCTGCCCCACAAAGCCGGCCTGCCCCCTTAGCCTCAGCCCCACCTCCCTGTTGGGGACAAAGTGTCTGCTTGACTGGCCAGTCCTGTCCGTGCCCTGCCCTCTGCTGGTTATTGTGCCCTAGTCTATTTTACAGGACTATTGCCCACGGCGGGAGATGGAATGGGAACCTCACCTGGTCCATGGACCCAATTTTGTCAGACCATATAATTCCTAGTGCCTTCTTCATTAGGATTAGTGTTAGTTAGCTTCTTCAGTTAGTTGTTTTACTCATCTTTTTCAGGTTTGGCAGCTTCATTATTGTTCTTTGTTCTAGTAGTGTTTTTTTCTTTAGCAATCCATTATTTCCAAGATTTTAAGATTGCAAGACTTCTTATTTATCTTGGCCCCTTCTGAACAATATATCATTTCAACAGAAGCTCCTCAATGGCCAGGGGGGATGACACCAAGCAGGGCTGGACTGGCATAGGAAACATCAAAAAGAGTGAGAATCATGGTTCTGTACTGCCAGTTATTCAATCACTGGGAATCAGTTTTAGGATCAAACAATAGCATAGTTGTAGTTGTCTCCCATTTCAAAATATATTTTTAAAGATTGTACCTTCACCAATATTAATTTGCTTCTTGCAGCTGCTGAAATATTGCATCATTTCCCTGATTCATACAATCACACAACCCCTGAAGACCATCTACCTGATTCTACTGATTAGCATTGAAAACTTTCCCATCAACTTTCAAGACAAGATGGAACAAGTTTTCCCTACCGTGGAAGTGCTCCAGGCTTCATTCTCCACTCTTGATTCCTTTCAAAATCTGTCTAGAAAAATCCTCTCCCAAATCTGGGAGAAAGTATCCGAGGAGGAGGAACATATGAATAAACTACTGGATTATGTTGTGTACAGCACACCTCTCTGTTGGTTTGTGGCGCTCTTCAATGCTTAAAGAGGCAAAACATAAGCAGGCTCTACAGGAACAACAGAAGATGGATAAGAAGAAACAAGTGACAAACAAGGACACTGTTTAGACCAACCAAGTTTGGAAACTGTTATAGGACAGGGCTTCGGTGTGGAGCTAATTTATTTGTAGAACTATCAAGTCTGTCAAATGAAAGTTCTGATCTTCATGAACTCAGGTCTGAAATGAGAGCTGAGTCTCTGAATAGTCTGAAAGTAAATAAATCAATCAATCAGGTTTTCTGAAAGTCCCTTTGTTCTTGAAATCTGTTTTCTGAAATTCATGGACTCATATAAATACAGACTGCGAGAGTTGAAAGGGAACTAACTATAAAAAGTTTGACCTTGAGAAAGATTTTTGTTTGGTTACATATGTGGTAAATAGAATCAATTTAAAACAGGGAGGGTTAGCAGCAGATTAGGAATTTTAGCAGCTCGTTAAAGGCAACATTGTGATTTGCCCAACACAGTTATACAGGACAGTAAGGAGGAATGGCTGACTAGGGAATCACTGCTCTATGACTGATGGCATATCAGGTTCTATGGGGCTGTTACTGTCCTCCCCAGTGCAGGTGGGAGATGAGTGGGCAGACCAGAGAGAAGAATACATTAGATTTTCACTGGATGTCCTAGGAGTCTTGCATAGCACAGACCTGCTTCTCTACTGCCTTGCACCTCATCTAATCACTTACACCTATGCATAGCGGGTGTGAAATGCTACCTCATCAGAATGGTAGCATAACCCACACTAACATAGGCTATGTCTATACTAGTGAATTTAAGTTGACTTTAACTAAGTTGACTTAACTAAGTCGACTTTAAGTCAACTTAGTTAAGTCGGCACTTAAATTTTAAGTTGACTTTGGGGAGAACTTACAAAGTTGACCTAGAGCGTCCACACTGAATGGGGGTAGGGGGACCTAGGGCAGGTGTACGGAGATGGGGGGGCACCCCTTGCCCAGTGCCAGGGGGCTCAGCCTTTGCTGGGGCAAAGAGGGTCAGGGACCCTGGCAGGGTATAGGGGCAGGGTGGGAAGGGCTCTGCCCTGCCAGGTGGGGGGGCATGCCATGCTACCCCTGTGCCCCCCGCCCCTGGCAGGGAGGGCATTGGTGTAGTCCTGGGGTAGCCCTATGTCAACTTAGGGCTACCCCACGGCTACACTGGCTTAAATCGACTCTAGGGAGTCGACTTAAGCCTTAGGTCTACTAGAAAGCAGGTTTTATAAAGTCGACTTAATTTTCATGTCGACTTTATTTTCCTTAAGTCGACTTAAGCAAGTTGCTTAAGTCGACTTAAGGAAACTGTAGTGTAGACGCAGGGTAAATTAAGTTGACTTAAGCAAGCTTAAGTCGACTTAATTTACCAGTGTAGACGCAGCCATAGTGTGTCATTTTGTCCTTCCATCCCAGTAGCCAGTCCATCTGAAGAGATGTGTGAGTTTGCTACAGCCTTTGAGCTAAGTTTATGACTGGGATGGTATGATGAGACTGCCTGCTATGGCATGTAGCTGATCTGTGACTGCTAGCAGTAAATATCTCCAGTGACTGGTGATGAGATGAGAGATGAAGAGGGATCTGAGTTACTTCAGAGAATTCTTTCCCAGGTGGCTGGCTGATGGCTCTTGTCCATATGTTCAGGGTCTAATTGATTACCATATTTGGGTTCGGGAAGGAATTTTCTTTTGGGTCAGACTGGCAGAGATTTGGGGGAGGAGTACAGGGGTACTTCACTGCAGCAGAGGGCGCAGGTCACTTGCAGATTTAAACTAGTGTAAATGGTGGCTTTCTGTAAATTGGAGTCTTTAAAACACAACATGAGGACTTCAATACTCAGCCAGTGGTTTTGGGTCTATTACAGGAATGGGTGAGGGAGGTTCTGTGGCCTGCAATGTTCAGGCGTCTTGGACAGGATAATCACCATGGTCCTTTCTAGCCTTAAAGTCTGAGTCTATGAATCTAGATTCTTTATCACAGGTAAAACAGGCTTAGTTTCACACAATATGAAGAAACCTTATTAGAGCTGGGTGAAATATTTTCAATTAATAACAAATTTGCCAAAAAAATTTAAATTTTTCAGGACACAGAAACTATTTGCAAATTCAAGTAAAAAAATGGGGAAAAGAAACTGAAAAAAAGTTAAAACTGTATGTTTTGCTCTTTTCAGAATGAAGGGTTTCCACTTTATTTCAAGTATTTTCTTTTTAAACATTTCAGAATGTTTCATTTTGACCATTTGGAAATGAAACATATTTTTTTTCATTTGTAAAGGTGTTTCTTTAAAAAAATTAGCTAGATTTTTAAAAGTTGGGGGGGGAGAGAGGAGAAGGGGGCAGCTAAAAAAAGCCCCTAAACCTACATGAAATGAAGAACTGGGAAAAATTCATTTAGGGTCAAATGAAATGTTTTGTTTGACTTGAAACACATTTTTTTCATTTATTTTATTTTGATGAGGAAAACTGGAAAAAATCCATTTTTATTTGAACAAGCTGATTTTTATTTTAGGTTTGTTTCAGCCCCTGAAATGAAAAATTTGTTATTTTATCAGTTCTGGTCCTCACACAAATATTTTAGAGTTGCATAGTAGTGTCAAGTGGAACGGATGCAGCTGAGGGGAAGTATCTCAGAATCTCGATCTAGTTACCCACTGGAGGTAAATGTACATAACGGAAAGTGATTGCACTGACATAAAAAGACCACAAGGGTGGGAATTAAGTGGGATTTAGCAGTGGGTAGAATCGGGTATCAAGACTGAACTAAAGAATCTCAGAATTGCTTCTGGTTTGTCGATGATGACTCTTGATGTCCCACCTAACTGAACCACCTCCTCAAAAATATCACTAGTAATGCCATCCACTGATTTTAGCCATAAGGCTGTACTGCACAGTGAGCAAGAAGGAAGCCTATGGGAAATTGTATCTTCATGCAACCAAACTCTTTTTACATATGTTTACAATTTCCTCGAAATTTGACTGCACTGTAGGAATATAAGCTGTAAATGGAGCAAGGAGGCCTTTTCCTTAAGCTTGAGAAAATGCAGCCAGAAAGAGCATTTGAGAAATGCAGCTTTGTATGTTTAGAATAAACAGTAAAATCCTTCCAAAATCAGTTTCTTGGAAAAGCTTGTGCCTTGCAAGTTATATGACAAAACACACCTGGTAGAACTCATTCTGCCAAAACCTCAAAATAGTCAGGGTGCTTCGGAGGTCCTGTCCAGCCCTATATTTCTCTGGCTGCGTCTACACTTGTAAATTAAGTCGACTTAAGCTTGCTTAAATTGACTTAATTTACCCTGTGTTTACACTACAGTTTCCTTAAGTCGACTTAAGCAGCTTGCTTAAGTCTACTTAAGGAAAATCAAGTCGACTTAATGAAAATCAAGTCGACTTTATTAAACCTCCTTTAAATTCGACTTAAGGCTTAAGTCGACTCCCTAGAGTCGACTTAAGCCAGTGTAGACGTGGGGTAGCCCGAAGTCGACTTAGGGCTACCCCAGGGCTATACCAATGCCCCCCCGTGTGGGGGGGGGGGGGCACAGGGGGAGCCTGGCATGCCCCCCCACAGGGCAGGGCAGAGCCCTTCTCACCCTGCCCCTATGCCCTGCCAGGGTCCCTGACCCCCTTAGCCCCATTGTACCTATGTACAATGGGGCAAAGACTGAGCCCCCTGGCAGTGGGCAAGGGGTGCCCCCCTACCCCCATGGACCTACCCTAGGTCCCCCTAGCCCCACAAAGTTGACCTAGGTGTCCAGTGTGGACGCTCTAGGTTGACTTTGTACGTTTCCCCCCAAAGTCGACTTTAATTTTAAGTGCAGACTCACTAAGTCACTTAACTAAGTTAAGTCGACTTAGTTAAAGTCGACTTAAAATTACAAGTGTAGACATAGCCTCTGATTCTTGCATTATCAGGAGTGGCAAAGCTCAGTCAATATAATGTGACACTAGAATGCGGCTGATGAAGCAAACCTTGTTGCTAGCTGGGGACTTCTGGTGGAACTGGAGCTGCTCCAAGCCTTGGAGCCTGCAATATGCATGAATTCCTTCAGGAGACCTCTGTACTGCAACACACAGCCTTCAGGCAGCAGAGGGTGGAGGCACAAAGCTGGGAGTACAGGTTTCTGTTCATCCCCCAAAGAGGCAGATTATAGAGCTGTCTGCACCTTCTCCTTTATTGCCTCAACTCTTATATTTTCAAACCCAGCAAGAAATCTGTTGGGAGGACAGGTTGGTTTCTGAGCTGGGAGTGGCTTCTGACAGCTGTTGGGTGTCAGGTAAGGGGGTAAAATATGACCATAGAGTGGTTGGTGTGTGCAGGTGTGTACAAGGAAGTGTCAGATGGGACAGCTTTCAGACAGGGATTCTAAGCTGGGGAGGGTTTAGGTGTCCCATGCTGCTAGCTGAGGACTCCTGGGTAGAGTTTGGACTGCTCCAGGTCTTGGGGGAAGAGAAGCATTTCTCAGATTGAGGTATAGCTGAGGGACAGAATCATAGAAGATTAGTGTTGGAAGGGACCTCAGGTGGTCATCTACTTCAGCCCACTGCTCAAAGCAGGACCAACCCCAGCTAAATCATCCCAGTCAGTGCTTCACCACCCTTCTAGTGAAAAAGATTTTGCTAGTCATTCCCCCACTGCAAATTGAAATCATTGCTCTTTGTTCTGTCCTCTGCCACCACGGAGAACAAACTAACTCCATCATCCCTGGGACCCCTTTTCAGGTAGTTAAACGTTCCTATCAACCCCCCCCCCCCTTCATTCTTCTCTTCTGAAGACTAAACAAGCCTAGTTCCCTTGGCCTCTCATTGTAAGTCATGTACTTCAGCCCCCGAATCATTTTTGTTGCCTTCTGCTGGTCTATCTCCAATTTGCCTACATCCTTTCTGTAGTGGAGTGGCCGGGGGCAAAACTGGACATCATTCCAAATGAGGCCTCACCAGTGCCAACTATAGGGGAATAATCACTTCATTTGATCTGCTGGTAATGCTCCTATTAATGCAGCCCAGTATGCTGGTAGCCTTCTTGGCAATAGGGGCACACTGTTGACACATGTCCAACTTCTCATCCACTGTAAGCTTCAGGTCCTTTTCAGCAGAACTGTTGCTTAGCCATCTGGTCCCCAGTCTGTACCTGTGTGTGGAATTCTTCCATCCTAAGTGAAGAACATTGCACTTTCCTCATCAGGTTTCTTTTAGCCCAATATCTAATTTGTCTAGGTTACTCTGAAGCTCATCTCTGCCCTCCATCATATCTACCACACCTCAAGCTTAGTGTCATCTGCAAACTTGCTGAGGGTGCAAACTTCCCCTTCCTCCAGATCATTAATGAAGAAGTTGAACAGAACAGGCCCCAGCACTGATCTCTGGGGCACACTGCTTGTTACTGGCTGCCAACTAGATATCGAACCACTCATCACTACCTGGGGAGGGGGAGATGGAGTTTCTGACTCAGAGAAAGAGAGGTTAGGTGGCAAGCTTGAGATGGAGCCATAACCATAGGCAATGGAGCTGTGAGTATGGGTGTGTACCTGACATGGTTTGTCTTTCGTCCCAATGCAGCGTGCGGGCACAGATATAGCTGGAGGGTGCCAGGTTGAAGCACCTATTTCGGCTCCTCCAGAATCTGTTCCTGAGGTTCTGTCTGCACTTCTTCCCACACCCCTTCCTATATGCACATCCCATCCATGGCTCCACAAAAGCTCAGAACTTCCTTGTCAACCTCCTCCTCCCTTTGGCCAAGTTGGCCATATATAACACCAGGGAGAGAACCTTGGCTGCGGGGGGTGTTCTGTAACTGTGGGGATTATTTCTGTTCCTCCGTCTGTTCACGTATCTAGGCAGACTTCCTCTGGGCCGTGCCTCGTTAGCTACTTTTGAGCAGCTGTTGGTGCTGTCTGGGGTGCTCTGATTGGTATCACTTTCAGGTTCCCTCCATTTAACCCTTTGACCTTCACATCTGTTTCTGTGTTATTTGTTTCCCCCTAAAATTAGTTGAGTCCCAAGTCCAATGACTCTTTCCTTTAGGTTGGGGAAGGGGTTTTTAGCCGTGGGTGGGCTTCTGCCTACCCATGTCCCAGAACCCAAATAGTAGTTGGCAGGGTTGAGTGCAGGGGGGAATGGAATCAACTGGTAGCTGAGAGCACCTCCACATTTAAAATGCTGCACCAATGCAACTGAGCTGCTATAGTTCTCTAATGAAGATGCCCTAAGCCAATTGGGAGACCTCTTCCATTGGTGTAGTTAATCCACCTCCCTGAGATCTGGTAGCTATGTTGGTGGGGGATGCTCTTCTGCCTGCCTAGCACTCTCTACATGGTGGGGTGAAGGAGATTAGGTTGGTATAACTATATGACTCAGGGGAGTGGATTTTTCATGCCCCTGAGTGACATTTATACTGATATAGCTCTTTGGTGTAGACCAGACCTGCAGCTGTGGTGAGATAGTGGTGTGAGGAGATGGTAAGAGACTGGAAGTAGCAGAGAACAGGGCTTTAATTGAGTTACATCCTGCCTGGTCAGTAGCCTGACACTTTTCTCCAGGCTGCAGCTTGTTCTCCAGAATTTGAACTGTCATTTTATAAAAAACATAAGAAGTCGCTGGCCTTTAAGAATATAGAAAAAAAAATTGAAAACGTGAAAGGAGCATGAACAGACACACAGGTGTCTGCCTGCCTTTGCAAAGAGCATGAAATGGAGAGGTGTGAATTGCTCCATTCATCTAACTGAAATAACTCCAATGTCTAGTGATGATGGTACATGTCTATATTTTTAACTCTTTGTCACTGCTGATTGAAATATGTAAGAAAGAGGGAGAATTGCCAATCTGCATAATTGACTAGGAGTGTGTAACGGAAAATTATGTGATGGTCTAGGTAAGTAGAGGTTGTAGTTGCTTCGTAATCTTGACTTTTAAACAACCTTGTATGTGTATAACAATTTTTAGATACTGTTTAATTGACATAAAGTTTAGCTTTGAAATGTGTCTTTTTTTTCCTCCCTCACCGGTGGGGACCAAAGCCGTTTTCCTTCTTGCAGAAAAACAATGTAATAATTCTAATGACCCTGGAGTCACGCTAATGTAGTAACTAAGTAAGAAAAAAGTTAGTTGTATGTGTTAGTGTGTAAAAAAGTGTATATAAGCTGATGCTTAAACCCCTCCTCCTTAGAACTTCACCAATGGGACAGCTGCTGTGCTGATCGCCTCGGATCATTGCTCTCTAAGCTTTTCATCTGCAGTCGCCTTGCTTGGAGTTCCTGTCTGCTAAGGGGCATAAGCATTGCACTTTCTTTCCTATTTCCCTCCTCCCACCCCCACCCCGCTTGTTTGTACCCTAATAAAAGTACTGTGCTTTTCCTCTTTACATTGCCTCCTTAGCGCTATGTCTACTAAACCCAAAAAATCTGAAAGCCTAAACTATTAGTTGTAACTGGAGTCCCACTACAGAGTGGCATCTCATTTTCATAAGAGTGGATGGCATTCGGGAAATATCTGCTTTCCTCCAGGCAAAATCTGACCATTGGAGCTAAAAGACTGGATTCCATTAATCCCCCAAAGCCCAGCTAGGCATGTAAGCATCCCAAAAGGTCAACCCATACCAGAAACTGCAAGGACCAGTGGAGTGGAGGCGGGATAAATAGTTACCTCCCTTTAGTATGGATGCTGCTTTTCCTTCTGCAAGAGGCTGGGTGCAGACTCAGACAGACATCACTGTCTCAGTTCTAGTCAGTGGATGTGCTCAAGCTTTTCTTTGCAGCCACATGGGGTAGAAACGTTTATTTTTAAATGACAGCTGAGATGGATATAATCACATGACTTGCAGTCCCTGTGGGAGGGCCTCCGTGCCACCCTCCCTGCAACCCTGCCTGTCCCTGGGCCATGTCCCCCTGCAGTCCTTGTCCCACAGGCATGCACATCCCTGTCCGCAGGAAGGGAGCACTCACCAGCAGGTCAGCGGGTGTCAGGCACGCTGTCTCCTCACCTGGCTCTTCTGCGGTGGGGGGAGCATACTCCCCCTCCTCCGAGGCTGGGTCTGCCATCGGGGCAGGGATCAGCTCCAGGCTGTCAGCTGACTCTCGGGCTGGTGAGGTGCCCTGCTGCTGGCTGGTCTCCCCCTGCGTCAGCTCCACATCCTCGTCCACCGAGTCCTCCTTGCCGTCATCGACGAGGGAGGAGAGCTCAGCAGAGTCAATGCTGTGGGCTGGGAAACTGCCGCTCTCCTATCCCAGAAAAGCATCCAGCTGCTCATAATAGCAGCAGCTGGTGGTGGGGGCTGCCCCTGTCCGGAGCGTGTCATCCCGGGCCTTCTGGTACCCCTGGCGGAGGTCCTTTATTTTCACCCAGATCTGCTGGGTGTCATGGGTATGGCCCTTTACAGCCAGGGCCTGGGAGATGGAGGCATATATCTCCCGGTTGCGGTGGCTGCCCTGTAACCGGGAGTGCACTGCCTTGTCCCCCCAAATGGCCAGGAGGTCCATTATCTCCTGGTGGCTCCAGGATGGGGCCCGCTTCCTTTGCTGGCTGCTCTGTTCTGCCATCCTCCATGCAGCAGGCCTGGCCAGCTCTGGGGAGCAGGGTGGGCAAGGCTGTGTCCTGCCCTGTGGCTGGCCAGGTCAGGCTCTTCCTGTGCCAGGAACTCTGGGAGGAAGATCTGGAGGCCAATTAGGTTGACTTAGGACAACTCCATGTCCACACTGGCTTAAATTGACCTTCAGAGGTGGTGTTATTAAGTTGACTTAAGGAAACGCTTAAGTCAACTTAATAAAAGCCCAGTGTGGATGCGGCTTTTTTTACATTGACTTAAGCGTCCTTAAGTTGACCTAAGTTGCCAGTGTAGATGCACCCTGAGAGCCTAAAACTTCTTCAAGGTCACACACTGGAAGTCTACAGGAGTGAATAGAATTGAAAGCAGTTTAAGACATAGGCTAGTCCCCCCAACAACTAGACCAAACTGTCTGTCTTTAGGATGTCACTTTTGCTTTAATATGCCAGTCTTTCATTTGAAACTGTGGTCAACATGGAGGTGAAGCAGGCATAGTGCTATCTGTACCCTTTCCACCAGAGAAGGTTTATGTTTAGTTAATTTTGGGGTTTGGTTATTTTTAAGGGTCCCCCCCCCTGTTTTTTCAAAACAAAATTAAAAGCTCAGTTTCAGGTTTTTTTGCCCTTTTCTTTTCCTTTTTTTCCTTTTCCTCTCTCTTTTCCTGCTGGAAGTAGTAATGAAAGTCAATGGCTTTTAAATCACTCAGGTGTTTTTGAAAACTATCCATTCTAACCAGCAGCTTCTTTCTAGGCAGGATGTGAAATCAAACTGAGTTCAGCTGGATCACTGCAAAGACCCATTGAGATTATTTGGAATCACATATGGTGAATAAATCACTTTCAAATTTGCAGAAAGAACTTTGCATTCTCTTATTGGTCAGTGAAGTGAAAGCCTT
>VOCT01039533.1:0-11139 GCA_007922175.1 Pelusios castaneus
CACCAGACTCCTTGATTATGAAATGGAACATACACTAGAACAGTTGTTCTCAACCAGAAGTACACATACTCCTGGTGTCCTCAGAGGTCTCCCAGGGGATATATCACCTCATCTTGATCTTAACAGACTACATGAGAAGCACTAGCAAAGTTAGTACAAACTCAAATTTCATACAGACACTGACTTGCTTACGCTGCTCTGCACTGTGCAAGTCACTGCCCTCTGAAAGCCACTTTCTCTGAGCCACCATTGTCGCTGTGGTTAGCCAACTCCTTGGCATGGCACCTTGTTGAGTTACCACAATTTCCCTTTGAGATCACAACCTGCACCCAGTCAAAATGTCATGAGCTTCATTTCACAGCTAGCCATTTTTAAACAGACAATATTGGGGGTTCTTTTTATTTGTGTTTGGGATTTTGAGCCTTTATGGCTAACATTTTCAGTTTCTTCTCCACATCTAGGGTGTCCAGAAATATAATTGTCATTTAGAGAGTAGGGGGAAAGTGAGATTCTGCCCTAATCACATGATTCCATGAGCTCGGGCTTTAAGAAAAACCAAGTCGGCAACATTGTGCCCGGTACATTTAAACACCTGCTTTTCACTGCATCTTATCAGGTCCCTACTGAGATGCTTAAGTCCCCACTGTCTGTCTGGAATGGCTTCCATGGTGCATGAGGAACGATTAGTTCCCTGTCCCTATATCTGAAAGTGGGACCCATCTAAAGGAATTTGTTCCTCCATTTCACCGAGGTCACTGCCCATCTTCCTTCACGGAAGTGAGAGAGTGCTCATTTCTGAGCTGGGCTAACTCTACAATGTTTCCTCTACATCATATCTGTAAATAATTGAGGCAGCAACTGTGCCTTCATCATATTGTGCGTGAGTGTGAGGAAGTGGAGATGTTCTCTGCGTTTTCTCTAAGTGCCATGTGTGCCTCAGCTTCCCCCATATGTTATTCAAGTATATCAGTGTATGATCTTTGCAGATTCCACTGGAGGTCAGATGGGCCTTCCCTGGCCTCATGTCTAAAGCCCTGGCCAGGACCAGCTGCCCTTCCGCAACCAGTTGTAACAAGGTGCAGTAGGTGGAGACCGGGAGGAGTGATCACCTTGCCCAGGAAGGAGACAAAGGATTGGGGAGTGGCTGGGAGATGGGTCTGGGGAAGGTTGGCTGGAAGAGGCCAGTCCCCTGTGGGGCCCAGGAGCCATAGGACCCAAGAGTATAGGCTTTCCAATTGGACACTGCCGTAACTCTTAATTAAGCTGCTAACAAAGTCCGTCTGTGCTGTGATCCTAAGAGCTAATACATCTGTCTGGCTCCCACACTGGCTGTGACTCACGCCTGATGGATAGATGTGTGCCTGGCTCTTTGGGGGGTGTGTAGGAGCTCCCAAGGATCCCATCCAGAGGAACCTCCAGGGGGAGTTCAGGTGGAACAGGGATGCTGAACGTTGCAAGGCCAGAAGGAAGTAGCTGCATCGATGAGGGGAGACCAAGGGGGGCAGACCCCGACCACTAGAGTCCAGCCTGGCTGGGTCCCAAGTAGTTCAAGAGCCCTGTTCCTATGAGATCCTGTCACATTGGCTCTGAGGGCCACCAGCTGCCAACATGTCACATGAAATGTGGATTGATCATCTTACAAGAACAAAGCCAGATCCTTTTGGTTAATTTTGGACAATTACTGGCATGAGCTTCTTGCTTACATGGTAACACCCTTTGGCCAAATAACTCCAAGGTTGCAGGCTGATCCATTTTTCATTTCCAGGTAAGGGTAGCACTGTGTTGACTGCACATGTCCAAAAAGTAATTGTCATGGAAAGTGTAATGATTAAATCAATCAGTGATTAACACTGACATGTGTTTCCTAGATATAAAACCTGCAACACCGTTCCAAGATCAACTTTGTTACTGTCAGTCAAATCAGCTGGATCAACTTGAGAGGTGCTTTGTAATTTGAAATCAGCTATGGCCACCCAGGTAGGTAGAATTTTCCTCTTTGCTCCAATGATCAAGTTTCAAGCCTTCCACTGCTTTTTACTTTTTAAAGTCGTAATTTGATAAACAGTCAGCAGGAGGGGTGATACTCAAGCGAATAAGTAAGAATCAATGGATTTAGCATTTTAAAAGAAAAGCAGTCAGGGGAGATGTGGCCCTCAGGCTGGAGAATATAAAGGCAGCTAAGAAGGTGGAACACAAACAATTCCTGCTCACTGTCATTGCATCCACATGCTGTACTGTGTATATTGTGGATGTTGTAATTTTGCATGCAGTCTAATGTTCTGTCGGGGCTACGGATTATTAGAGATCCTGTTACTGGAATGTCCCCTTCTATTTATCTTTCAGCAGACTGTTGCTAAAATGGCAGGAAGTGACAGAGAAATGTTAAAGCTGACATTTTCCCCACCATTCCATAGATTCATAGATTCCAAGAACCTTAAGAAACTCACCAAGAGAGAGGAACAGGAAGATTTGGACAGGAGAGGGGAAAAGGCAGCCAGGCAGGCTCTGCCTTAACCACAGACTAGCCAAGATCAGAGATGACTACGGCAGCTGCAAAAGACAGTGATTTGGAAGGAAAGCTGTCAGCAGCTGTAGGGGAAGGAGCACCCCAGAGAACTCTGGCCTTGCTTACAGGAAACAGCGCAGACCCTGGGCTGTTTCTGCTGACTTTAAAGATACAGAAGTCAGAGGAGCCATTTGGCAGCCTCCAACCCTCACTAGGCAACCGGATGCCTGGTTGCCAACCCATCTGAGTTGACTGGTTCTTCTGAGCCACCATCAGATTCTTGAGCTAGGATCCCTCCAGGTGAAAAAGACCATCAAGATCGAAGGGCCCTCCTGTGTCACCACAATTTGGCATTTCAGTCTGAGATGGAGCTAGGAAGGCAGCAGGGAAGGCAGAGAGCAGGTTGGAGATTGTAGCTGAATACAGCTGAATACAGGAAGCTGGCAACGTCAGTCCAAATTCAGAAACAGTCCAGAGAGTCCCTAAATCGTCAGTCCCCACTTTCCCTTTGGTGGCTGACCTGCATTCTGAACTTCTTCCCATCTTCTGCAATGTCCTGTTGAGAAGAAATTAGACAGAACCGTTTTGTCCGATTCTCCACTAGCCATAGCTCAATACACACAAAATTAACTTCCCTTCCTGTAGGGGAAAAGACTGTACCGGTCTACGTCCATTTAGATTAGCACAGTGCATGCATAGGAAAAGCACTACAATGCATGTACACAGGAGCACAGCAATATGTTGCCTCCAGTCAGCCCAGTTTTGATAGTGGATATGCGAGAGTGTTTGGCTGTGAACTCTCACACGTTTACCAAGGGGGATGGGCATTCCATCCACATTTGGCTTGGTGGAGGTTGTACCTGAAACACTTTAGATTAGATACTACTGTATGACATAGGACTTTTTGGATCCTGACTCCCAGCCCCCCTCCACTCTAACCCAATAGACTGCATTGCCCTCCCAGAGCCTCAAGTATACGCAGGCAGCATAGCCCATCATACAGAGTAATAGACCAGGGCTCAGGACACTGGAATCTCTTCCTAGCTCTTCTATAGATTCCTTCTCACCTTGGCAAAGGGTGTTTTTCTTCCCTTTTCCTCTATTTCCTCTTCCACTCTTTGTTTACCATTTGTACATATTGTGGGCCCGTCAGGACAGTGGCTGCTCTGCATTGAGGCTGTGTCTACACTGGTAAATTAAGTCGACTTAAGCAGGGCTTAGGTCAACTTAATGTGCCCTGCGTCTACACTACACTTTGCTTAAGTCGACTTAAGCAGCTTGCTTTAGTTGACTTAAGCAAAATAAAGTCGACAATGAAAATTAATGAAAAAACCACCTTTCTACTCGACCTAAGGCTTAATTCGACTTTTTAAAGTCGAATTAAGCCAGTGTAGCCCTGGGGTAGCCCTAAGTTGATTTAGGGCTACCCCAGGACTACACCAATGCCCTCCTTGCCGGAGTGTGTGAACAACCATTGTCTCCTTAATGTTTAGGAATTTGCCAGGTGATATGATCTCAGGGAGTAAACTGATGAGCCATTAAGGATACAATGGTTGTATTCTTTATGTCCTCAATGGCTCATCGGGATACTCCCTGGGACCACATCACCTGGCAGATTCCTTAACATTAAGGAGACAATGGTTGTTCACACCCTCCCCTCTAAGACATTTGTCCAAATTGACACAAGTTAAAGTATGGATATAACATCAAATTCTTAACTTCTAATCAAAATAGAATTCCTAGACATAACTATATAATCTTTCCCAGCAAATGACTACCTTTCTATTGATACCAAACATGACATAGTTCCTATGGATTATAGCATTTATGAGATATCCATAGAAAATTATATCATAAATGCTTCCCTAAATCCAGACAGTGTCACACATAGGGCTCTGCCCTGCCAGGCTCCCTGTCCCCCTTTGCCCCATTGTACACAGGGGGTGCTCCCCCCTCCGCCGCCACCGTGGACCTGCCCAAGGTCCCCCTAGCTCCACAAAGTCGACCTAGAGCATCCAGTGTGGACGCTCTAGGTCGACTTTGTAAGTTCCCCTTTAAGTCGACTTTAATTGTAAGTGTAGACACACTAAGTCAACATAACTAAGTCGACTTCAGGTCGAGTTAGTTAAGTTGACTTAGTTAAAGTCAACTTAAAAGTGCAAGTGTAGACATAGCCTGAGTGTCTATGTGGCATCTGGCATGATGGGGACCTGGATCTGGATCAGGACAGCCGAGTTTATGCAGCACTGGACACAAAAAGGTCCCTTGTCTTGTATAGAGTGGTGGGGTTTCTGCAGCGCCAATGCTTGGGTTCCCAGTCTAGGTAGGGGGAGGGACAGTGACGTGCCCAGCACAAGGGAGTGCCAGTCTTGGTCATGGTCTGCCTATAGTCACAGTACTCGGAGGAGACTCAACAGTCCTTCTGCTCTTCCCCCAGAGTCACAAGGCCAACCCATCGGAGCAAGCTTCCAAGACCCTCCCAAGACACAAAGTGATACAGGGTGAGTAAGGACAATTTGCCAGAGGCCCAGCTTCTTATCCTGCACAGAGCCAGCCACAGGTCCCAGCCCAGCCTGTGGGGAAGCAGGGGCAAGAATGGGGGGGCTGGAGGGGAAAGTGGGGGGAACTGTAAAGGAGGAGATGGGGAAGCTAAAGCATTCAAGAAGTGGGGAACAAAAGGGGACAGAAGCAGGCGTTGGCCCTCAACAGAAGGTCACAGCTGCCCCACCCTTGGAGATGTTATGATGAAGTGGAGATATCCTTGGGGGTTTTCTGAGTGCTGTGTGTGTGCCTCAGTCCTCCCATATTACCCATGTATTTCAGAGATGGGATCCGGGTGTGTGATCATTGCAGAGCTCTCCAGAGGGAGTCTGGGTCTTCCCCAGTCACACACAGGAAGATAAGACCTGACCATGACCCCTTGTCTCAGCCCAAGCAGCTGTAACAGGCTGGGGCAGGTGAAGACCAAGAGGAGTGGTCATCTAGTCACAGAAGGGGATGAAGGACTGGGGAGGGGCTAAGGGATGGATGTGGGGGTGTGTGAGAGAGAGAGAGTCCACCCCTGTGATGGGCCAGTGGGGAGGGAGCTCCGATAAGGGGGCTTCCCAATGGTCACTGCTGTTACTTCTAATTAAACTATTAGCAAAGTGATTTTACGCTGTGATCCTGAGAACTAATGAACCCTTCTGACTCCCACACTGGCTGTGAATCGCTTCTGACTGCAAGATGGAGTGCCTGGTCCTTTGGACATGGAGAACTTCCCAGGACTCAGCCAAGGGGGTTTGACCCACAGGGGGAGTCCCCGGGTGGAGCAGGCTCGATGTAGGAATTGGCACCACACTCCTGACTGGCTGTGTGATGGGGATCCCAAGCAGGGGGCTGACACTCCAATGCTAGAACAAGGAGGTGGCTGCACTGATGTGTGGAGACCCACGATCGCAGACTCCACAACTCCACAATCCTGACTGGTTCTGTCGAGAGGGGACCGCAAGATGGATTCCTGTGAGACTTCCTCACAGAAGTGCAGGGGGAAATCTAGGGGTTAGGCCTATAGGATCATCAGGGTCTCCCCTGCATGAGTGTGTGCTCCCAAAGGAACTGGGATGGGAGGGGCAAACTGGCGAGAGGCCAAAGTAGAGCTACAAAGCTGAGCAGAGATTTAGAAACCCCCAACATAGGAGAGAAGGGTAAGAAAACTGACCACCTTTCATCAAGAGAAGAGAACGGGCTGGACAAATATCTGTTAGGGCTGGAGTATGGTGCTTGGTCCAGTCTCCGTGCAGGGGGCTGGACTAGCTCGACCTGGGGCATTGGTCCAGCCCTGAATGTGTGGGGCGAATGCCTCCTGCTGGGCTTCCTGCTGCACTGTGCCCCCCAGCACAGCTCCAGAGCCAGCCCTGACTCCTGTGGCTCCATTACTCAGTACTTCCCAGGAAGATCTGCTCCCTCCTCCCTTCCAAACAGTGACCGAGCCCACTCCTGCTCAGCCTGAGATGGGTTGCGCTCACAGCAGGGGTGGGATGTCTGTGGCCCATCCCACTCAGCAATAGCAGAGGGACGGCGGTGGCAGAAAGAGCCACAAATCGGCATAACTACACCCTTCTCCTGTCCCCAGTTGCCTTCCCAGGGAAGGAGAATCTAACCTTGGACCCAGACACGGCCCATCGCCAGCTGGAGATCTCAAAGGATGGGAAGGAGGTGAAATGTGTGTGTACCTCGAGGGAAATCTGTGGCTGCTCAAATCGATTCGACGTGGCCAACTGCGTGGTGGCCAAGCAAAGTTTCAAGGATGGACAGCACTACTGGGAGGTGTTTGTGGGCCAGAAGCTGCGCTGGAACCTGGGTGTCATCTCAGCCAAAGCAGAGAGACAGGGCAAACTGATCAAGTGCTCGGGGGCTGGTGAGGTCTGCACTAAGGGCTACTGGATGATCGGCTACGACGAGGGGAAGGCTGAAAAGAAGTACAAGGCGTCTGGTATCAACTCAATGTCCATTGATTGTGGAGGCAAACCGCAGACCATCGGGGTCTATCTCGACTACCCGGGCAGGGAAGTGAGCTTCTTCAATGCTGATAACCCCAATAATTTGACCCCCCTGTATTCCTTCTACAATGCTGACTTCGAAGAAGCTCCCGTCTACCCCTTCTTCGACACCTGCAACAATGACAGGGGCAACAGCCAGTCCCTAAAAATCGTGTGACCGGCTCCTTCATGCATTGGGGCTGGAGACCAAACCAATCCCAGCTTTGGGGCTATCAGCATGTACCTCGCGCTAGCCAGTTTCACAGCACTGCTCTGCAAGCCGCACTAACCTCACCCAGCAACCAGGCAAAGCTTCACACTAAACTCAGACAGGTGGGGGAGTTGGCACAGGGCACTGAAAAAGCAGTGAGTTGAGACCAAGGCGTCACCTTCCCACCCGAGGTTATTGGAGGTGCAGCCCACCGCCCTCAGCCCAACCTCCAATGGGCTTGTCTTGACTAGGATAAGAAATGTTTCTTACTATCACAGTAGCTAGGTTACCCCTCCCAGAACGGGAGAAGGAACCTGGGGTTCTGAGCCCTCCCTCCCCCCAACTCTAACCCACAAACCCTGCTCCCCTTCCTCCACTGGGGACAGAACCCAGATTGGAATCCAGATTGTCCTGGTGTTGTCAACTTTCCCTGTGAAAAGTGCACCTAAGGACACCCCATCCAGAGCTTCAAGGAAGGGGCCAGATTGTGGGAAAAGGTGAATCACACATGCCACTATGTTGGGCCTTACCTTGTCTGGTATATCGGGCCAATTTCCCTTGTTCTGCCCAGTGGAGACGAGGAGTAACTCTGTTGGACTCAATTCAATGCACAGCCAGTGTCAGAGACAGGCCAGTGAGGTTCTGGGTTGACTCTAGATTGGATTTACACAGATCCAGGGCGCGCTAGCTTCTGTACCCCTTTATACCACTGTCTGCAAATTGCTGTTGCCCCTCACTTCTGTGGCTACTGAGCTCCAGCCAAGGGGTTGTGCTTTGTCTGATGATTTTATTTTCCTTTGCTCAATAAAGCAAAATATTTGCCATAATTTCCCAGAATCCTGACTCATGACTCACTTTGCCACAGTTTAACACTTGCACAGCAACAGAAGTGGATACAGAGCTGTAAACTGAGGCCTTGTACTCATGACCCCCTGTGACAGGGTCTCTGTGGTGCAACCTGGCTTCTGTGACTGTGGAGCCCTCCTGGCCACCCACCTGGACCGGCCTCACCCTGGGATACTGATGTCAAGCTACAAACCTCTGGCAGGTGCTGCACGTACACAGCCATCCACAGGCTGGGACACACCCAACAGTTATGTAAATGGATGATGTGTGTCCCACTGGGGATGATGGTCCCCATGATGGTTCCCCGCGGGGAACTTACCTGGCTCACACAAGACCTCAGGCCCAGTGAAAGTCGCTATCGATAGGATACGAGTCCTCGCTCCCATTCCTTACCCAGGAGTCAGCCTGGCTGTGAGGGCTCCCCACCCACTCTCTTGTGTGGCAGGGTACCTGTAACCGTGACAGGGCTGGGCCCAGGTTCTCTGGGGACTCGACCCCCAATCTTCTCACACTCACTCATGGCAGGGGTGTGGGTGTCCCCACTCCAGACTGCTCTCTCTGCACTGGGTGCTTTCCTGACCCACTGTTCTATGCATGTAGTTCAAAGTAAGACAATTTATTAAACAGTGATCAATACAAAGATATAAAGGAGGAGAAATGCAAAAGGCAAACACCCAATGCTGCCTCTGTCCCAGGGGCCACACACAGTGTCTCTGGGTGCAAAGAACAGTCACAGTTTGTGCCTCAGACATCCATCCCAGTCTCTGGCTGTGCTGCAGGGACACCACAGGAAGGACACTGGATCTTGCAGGTCCCAGACCCCCCTTGAGGCACTAGGGAGGCATGGCCCTTCTCCCCAGCATCCTCCCACTGGGGTCACAGCCATTCCGAGTCCAGCCTGGGAGGCATCTAGGCTGTCGGCGTTTCCCTGTGCACAGCCCTGTCCAGGGTCCCTCTCACTCCGCCCAAGCACTCACTGCACCTGGTTCCACCCTACCTCCAGCAAAGCTCCCTGCCCTCGCTTCTCTCCTCTCTCAGCCGCTGCCTACTCTGTCCTTATCTCAGTCCTGCTCTGCCCAGGCAGCTCCAGGTCACATGCAGGACAGGACCCCCCCACCTTCCTGGTTCCCTCATTGGCTTCTCCACACTGTCAATCAGGCGGACCTGGCACACTGGCCTCTCCCCACTGGTCCTGGCGTCTGTCCATCCATCTCAGGTCCTGCTCCCTTAGAGGATGCTAACTAAAGAGACCCATTCCAAAGGGGTAGCCGTGTTAGTCTATTGTAGAAAGACAACAGAGTCCTGTGGCACTTTTAAAGACTAACAGATTTATTTATCGCATGAGCTTTCGTGAGGCCTGGTCTACATAAAAGCATTTTGTCATCAAAAGTCACCTTTTCTTGACAAAATAGTCCTGGCTGCACGCTCCAGTGACCCTTCTGTCAACAAAATCACCCTGACCCCATGAGGAACTAAAACCACCTCGACGAGAGGCCTTGGGCCTCTTTCAGCAAAGCTTTAATGACAAAGCACATGTGTAGACACTGCCCTTAGGTGATAAAGAGCCTCCTGATTATCTCAGTATGCCATGGCGTGTGACCGGCGCCCTGCGCAGAAGTTGGAGCTCAGCTGCCCTGAGCCATCCTCCTCCGTCCTTCCTTCCAAAGCGCTGGGAAGTTTTCAAGTTAACTTACCTTGGAGCTCACTGCACAGAGCAGCAAACTGCAGTTCTGCCCCACCCTAAGCTACAAGGGAGGGTGTGACTCCTGATGTGCCATGCAGAGCCAGAGAAGGAGGCGGGGGCTGTGTCCATCTCCCCATCCCCACCAATGCATCGAAACCTCTGTGGTGAGGAGGATGTGGAGATGGGCATTCCAGCTGTGAGCTGTCTGGGTAGCAGCTTCTGCCTTGGGATTACTCACTTCCAGGTGCTGCTGTCTGAATGTAGAAATACAGCAAGGGGTGCAGACACAAACACTGTTCCCCAACACTCACTGCCTGTCTGTCTCTCCATGTCTCTCTCTCTCACACACACACAAACCACCACCCTCACTCACTCCATCATTCCCTCACACACACACACCCCATTCTGCTTCCATGGGCTTCTTGGGTATGTCCACACTGGAGCCTTGGGTCGACTGACTGCTGCATCCACACTGGGCACTTATTAAGCTGACCTAAGCACTTCCTTAAGTGGACTTAATAACACCACCTCTGAAGGTTGACTTAAGGTTTAAGTCGATCTTATTAAGTCGGATTAAGCCAGTGTGGATGGGGAATAGCCCTTACGTCAACCTAATTGGCCTCCCAGAGCATACGTCTATACTGGAGGCTCTGTTAAGTCAACTTAACCAAGGTTGACTTTAAGTCGACTTAGAGAGTCCACAGCCTGCGTCCACACTGAGAAGTGCTAGGTGGACGGAGGAGTGGCCAGGAACTCCGCAAGGCCAATTAGGTTGACTTAAGGGCTATTCCCCATCTACACTGGCTTAAGTTGACTTAATAAAAGCCCAGTGTGGACGCAGGGGTCTTTAGGTCAACTTAACCTTCCTTAAGTTGAACTAAGGCTCCAGTGTGGATGTACCCAGAGTTCCTGCCCACTCCTCCATCGACCTACAACCTACCAGTGTGGACGCAGGGTTGTGGACTCTCTAAGTCGACTTAACAGAGCCTCCAGTGCAGACGTACCCCTTGTGTCTGTGCCCAGCAGCGTCAGTTCAGCTGACAGGGCAGTACAGGCGGATTTTGAAGCTGCCTTCAGGGAAAGCAGCTCCACAGCCACCCCAGGAAGCCCACCCCTTCCCCTCCCCTAGTCATGCCCCTTTACCGGCCCCAGGCCCGATCTGGCTCCTGCAGCTGAGCCCAGGGCCAGATCCTGCCATCAGCGACCACTCTGGGATCCTGGTTGGGGCCTGATCCTGCCGCTGGCAGTGCTCCTGCGACCCCAGCCAGGTCCTGATCCTGCTGCAGCCTGCGGCCCTGGGACCCTGGCAGGGGCTGGCTCTCGCCTCCGGCAGCAGCTCTGGGACCCCAGCCGGGACCAGATACCGCAGCCA
>ML686162.1:1522-13988 GCA_007922175.1 Pelusios castaneus
TGGGAGAAAATCCCACTTCGTCAGACACTTATCTTCAAAGCGTCTGATGAAGTGGGATTTTCTCCCACGAAAGCTCATGCGATTAATAAATCTGTTAGTCTTTAAAAGTGCCACAGGACTCTGTTGTCTTTCTACAATAGACTAACACGGCTACCCCTTTAGAATTTAATTTTAGTTAGTTCTAATTAATTTAGAAAAGTTCAGTGCAACCCACTGCACCCTGGAAATTCATAACATTAGTCCATGAATTTACCAAAAATATGTATATGTACCAATTCTACCCCTTGAAGTGAAATCTCTACACACACTCATATCACATGAAAGACTTTAGATATTACAAAGAGATATGGATTTTGAGTCCTGCAAGATTTCAACTGATTATAAGCCAGCAGCCCGACACCGTACCCCTGACACGGCAAGCCCAGGAGCGAGTGGTCCTCATCCAGGAGGAACTCAAAGACCACTTCTCCACAGAGCAGCATTGAGAGGTGGCCCTCCTACCAGGCACCCTCACCTCCCCTACCCGCCCATGCCTGATCCCCAACCACCCATGCCTGGGAGTGGCACGTGGCAAGGGCACCGGAGCTGCTGGAGGGAAGCAGAGAACAGAGTTCCTTCCGTTAGCTAGCTCGCTAGTGCCGTGTGCTGCCTGACAGCAGCTGCTGTGCCCTGCCCATCCCCCTGCTTCCCAATCCCTGTCCTTTGGAACAGAGCCCCTAGGGCCTGCCACTGTGCTGTGCTGGTCAGATCAGGTGCGGTGCCCACGGTGGCGAGCTGCAGGCAGCCCTGTCCCAGGGGTGTCTCCTGAGGCCACGTGCCAGTGGTGTCAGATGCATATTGTCTGTCCTTGATGCTCCCACCAATGGTCACCCCGCCCCATCTCCTGACATGCCCCTGCACCACCTGGGTCTGGGTCCCCCCGCCACACGGCCCCTGACCCCTCTGCCCCATGGGAGAGCCTCCATGCTACCCCATGTCCAGGACCCTGCCTGTCCCTAGGCCATGTCCCCCCGCAGTGCCTGTCCCACAGGCATGCCCAGCCCTGCCTGCAGGAAGGGAGGGAGGCAGCACTCACCAGCAGGTGCCACAGGTGTGTGGCCTGACGTCCCCTCGCCTGAGTGGTCCTCGTCAGGGGGAGCCTGCTCCTCCTCCTGCTCTGGGGCAGGGATGAGCTCAGGGCTAGCTCCAGGGTCTGGGGCCAGTGGTGTGCCCTCGTGCTGGGTGGTGTCGCTCAACTCCAGCACCACATCCTCGTTCACCGAGCCCTCCTCCTGGTTGTCGTCCAGGGGGCGGGGCTTGGTGGAATCAAAGGTGTGGGCTGGGAGGCCAGTGCTTTCCCCACCAGGAAGGTGTGCAGCTCCTGGAAGTAGGGGCAGCTGGTGGTGGTGGCTGCCCCCAGCTGCAACTGGCCCGCCTGGGCCTTGTGGTATCACTGGCAGAGGTCCTTACTCTTCACCCGCACCCGCTGGGTGTCGTGGGTGTGCCCCCTCTCCGCCAGGGCCTGGGAGATGGCAGCATACACCTCCTGGTTGTGGTGGGTGCTCCGCAAATGGGAAAGCATTGCCTCATCCCCCCAGATGGCAAGGAGGGCAAGGAGCTCCTCGAGGGCCCAGGATGGGGCCCTCCATCTCTGCTGGCTGCTTCTGCTGTCCTGGGACATGCGGCCAATATGGCAGTCCTGGCCAGCTCTGAGGGGCAGGGTGGGCAGGGCTTTCTTCTGCCTGTGGTAGCCCAGGACAGGCTCTTCCTGGAGCCAAGAACCCTGGGAGGAAGGTCACAATGCTAGTTAGGTCGACCTAGCCATTTAGGTCGACCTAATGAGTCCACACAGGGTTTAAGTCGACCTAATAAGGTCGACTTAAGCATTAGGTCGACCTAACAGGCAGGCTTTATTAAGTTGACTTAAGGACGCCCTTAAGTCGACTTAATGAATGCCTAGTGTGGACGGGGACTAAGTTAGGTCAACTTAAGCCTCCTTAAGTTAACCTAACTTGCCAGTGTAGACATAGCTCTAGTTTTCAGCAGTTCCAGCCTGAAGCCAGCTGCACATTCCAGTCTCCATCTATAAAGATTGAGAGAAAAGAGGTGAATGTTGCCAGCATTCTTGGAGAAATCTGGACCCAAAAGGCATAATCACCACTCCCCACTATTTCTCTTACCCTGGAGTTCAGTTCCTGACCCTCATCTAGAATGTGAGATTCAGTTCAAGAGGAATCCAACAATTCAGGCTGTCTAAAATCCACTCTTCTGCCCTTTCCTCGGACTATCAAAAGATGTCTGCAATGGTCCATCCCATTGTGCTCACCCCATGTATAGCGATGATGTATTGCATATAAACTCTGCCTAATGAGGTGTCACTGAGAAACTCAGACTGTGCTGATCAAGGCTGTCCTGGGGAAATGTGTGTGGCAAACTCACCGGTGGAGTTATAAGAAGTCATTGGGTGATATTCCTAACCCAGGTTCTGATGTTGTGGAGCCATGAGAATCCAGTTCTCCACAGGTAAAAGCTAGTCAAGGCCTCAGCAAGGCATCCCCAGAAACAAAGGGCCTGTCCCTCGGATAAGTGGCTGCTCTGAGGCAGGAGTAAGGAGCAGGCAGACACACTCTTCATGTTTACCAAGAAACAGACATTCTGTCCCCTGAACCCACACTACGGATGCGGCTTGCATGAGGGAGGGGCTAGAGGAAGAGAAAGCAGCCCCCCAAATCTGTTATTCCCTCTCTCACTGCTCTCAGCACAAGCAACGCCTATAGGAAAAGGCAAGGCCACTGGCCTTGGGAGGCAGGCCTTCATTTTGCTACCACAGACGGACCCAGCTTCAAGCTAGTGTTTAACATTTTTAACTGATGTGTCATGCAGGGGTGATGTGGTCAGGAGCTGCCAGGCTCAAAGACACCAGAATTAGGTACTGCTAGTTTGAGGTGCTGGGGCTAGCAACTGCGTGTCTCAGATGTGTCTGCCAGGTTCACCATTGAACATATTAAGTCCCTGGGGCAGTGGTCCTCACTGAAAGATGTCTGGTGAGCTAGACTGCAAGAAGTGGTGAGGAGAGATCTTTGCTTTGAGCAAATTTAGCTTTTTTTAGTGAGGCCATAGTTGAATTTTACCATATATTTCTTGGTAATACAATACTGAACAGGTTCAGCCCCCACCCAATCACCCAGGAAATCACAGACCAGTCCTTGGGAGCTCCCAAAAGGCAATATTTCCCCTCTGGCAAGAACAGAGACTTGATTGTACAAAGTAAACCTTTTTAGAAAAGGAAAGAATTAAGACAGCACTAGTTTGGAAAAAGGAGAGCAAAAAGAATTTGTGAATACAGTGAGCTGAACCATCTAGAGTAGGTGCAGCGTGTTCCTCACCTCTTCCTTTTTTTTCCCTAGTAACCTTTTAGTTTCACCATTCACATTTCATTGTGGGTTCAGCCAGTTCCCTCCACTGGCTCCTGTCACCTACCCGATGCATGTCTACCTTCTGCCTTCTGCTCCTTATTCTGCCTGTGGCTGAGATGCCCCTGTCTGCAGATCCCCTCCGCTGTTATCCCTTCTGGTTTACCCAGCATCTTCAGTTCTAGGGAGTGTGAGGTTTTAGGGATATCAGCTCTCAATCTATGGGAAACTCCCCTGTCCAGACATGAACACTGTCCCTATTCCAACTATTGGGTTTCCTGTCAGACAGATGGATCCAGTTGCCAACAAAAAAGAAAGTTTATTCTTTAACCCAACAAAAGAGCCTAGAAAGAACCATTACATCTATCTTTTAACAGGGGGAGAAGACAATGAATCCATGCCTAAGGGTAGCCCCTTATCAGGTAGGAGAATCCTTCCCTAACTTCTCCTGGCTTGCACCCCTCCATTATACCTTTGTAAAGTTTTCTCTAGATGAAAATGAATTTTTCATCAGAAAAGGCTAAAAAGTATTCTGCTGCAATGTTTTCACGACACATGAAAATATTTTGTTACCCCTCCAATTAACATTAAAATGATTTGTAACCCAAGACCAGTCAGAATGAGCTGTTTCCATCATGCTCAGGACCAAGGTGTATGAAAATACAGTGCAATCATGCAGATCAACTGATTATACTCATGCAGATACAGACCCCATGCAAAGGAAACACCCTCCTCCCCCACACACACACATACCCCTTCAACCTGACTGAGAAAGGTGGGGCCAGTCAAATACTCTTTATTTAATCCACCCATCTACGGCCAGGTATTTGCCAATCTCCCTTCTGTAGCCACAGCCAGCTGCTCCCTCACTGCTCTGCAGGACCATTCACTGCAATGAACACTGGGCACCATGTGGGTACCGCTGCGTCTCTACCTGCTGTCTGGTCTCCTGGCCACAGGTGAGTCTCCATCTGTCACTGGGCACTGTGTATTCACCCAGGGACCAGGCCACTTTTGCTGAAGGATTTTACCCATCTTTTGTACTTTCTGGCTCTCACGTTAGTCTATGGGACTTGCTGTGCCATGCTGCCTAAGAGCTCCTGTGAAATCATTGGTCACCAGCCACTTGCAGACATGATTTTCTCCTGTCTTGGTTAGACTTTGTTCTTTTCTTTCTGCTATTCAACGATTTGTCTGCATCATTCAGCTATTAAGGTGGTACTTGTATTTCATCAGTACAGGCTGGTGTCTCAGACTGATCCCATCACACATACTTTTTCTTCTCACAACTTGTTCATACATTTAAATGAAATTAAACAGCAAACACTTAAACCAAGGGAGCCGCACTCCCTTTTTGCCAGTACCTGCACAGTCCTGTGGAGAAGAGAGTGGGGTTCCCTTCTTGACAGGACCCGTGCTGGTCCGGGCAAGAAGGGAGCTGCCGGGGCTCCCTCTTGGAGATGCCCCTGTGTGTAGAGTGCCGGAGAAGACAGCTGCCAGTGCTCCACAGACAGGGGAACCTCTGGGGATCCCCTGTCCATGGAGCGCCGGCAGCTGTCTTCCCCGGCACTCCACAGACAGGGGACCTCTGGGGATCCCCTGTCCACGGAGCACCAGTGGCTGTCTTCTCCGGTGCTCACGTACAGGGGATTCCCGGAAGTGCCCTTGTCTGTGGAGCGCTGGCAGCTGTCTTCTCCGGTGCTCCACTTGTCCCCGAGTCACCCCAGCCCATGGTCGACTTAAGTTGGTAGTTATTAAGTCGACTGAATGAAAGTCCGGTTGGACACGGAGTAATTTAGGTCGACTGAAGCATTCTTAAGTTGACCTAAATTGCTAGTGTAGACATAGCCAAAGAGACTTGTCCACAGCTTTCTAGAACATACAAATGACCAGCTAGCAAAGTTCGTTTTGCTGTACTTTGTGTTAAGGGTAATTGGGCAGAAATGCTTCAAAAGCACAGAGACTTTCTCCAAGACCTGCCTGCCCACAGGATCAGTGACATGGCATGGTGATAGTTATCCCCGGGGCACTGGCTGGGGTGGGGTGAAGAGCCAGATTTGCACTGAGAAGGGATTTTTCCGTCCCCTAGGGAGTGCTCTGTTCTGCGAGGTGTGTGAATCCAAAGAGGAATCATGCTCTGGCCCCCTGCTTGCCTGTTCCCCTTGGGAAGAGGCTTGTGTCTCGTCCGTGATGGTTTCAAATCTGGGTGAGTGAAACAAAACTCCTCCTAAGTGCACAGGTAATTACCCTCCCCAAGACAGGGATAGAACCTAGGGGTTTGGCTCCCAACATCCCCGGTAGATACCCCTCCACTGTGGGAGCTAGGGTTGCTTAGTTTAGATAGACAATGTCACAGATGGAGAAGGGAAGTGGGTGAATGGGGGACTGGATCAGCTAAAAAGAGGGTTTTCTAGGGGTTGGAGATGAGATTAATTGGGGAAAGTTTGGCACTGAGGGGCTGGTTTGGAGTATCAGATGGGGGAGCATTGGAGAGCTAAGAGGTGATTCTGTGTTACTTTCCCTCAGGAACAAGTAAGTAACACCCACACAAGTAAGTCGTGCCTGGAACCCGAGAACTGTAAGAACAGCTCCTTCACATTCACCTTCTCAAACAATATTGCCGTAAGGACTAATCACTCCTGCTGTGACACGGATGGCTGCAATGTCGGGGTCATCCCAGGTGTGTGTCTGCTGCAATCTAACAGTTCCGCAGCTCCCAAAGGAGAGAACCCAGGAGTCCTGGCTGCCAGTACAACCCCACTTTAACCACTAATCCCCACTGACCTTCTAGAGCTGGGATGTAGCTCACTCTCAGGTGAGTCCCGAGCCCTGGCTCAGTGCATGTGTCCGGTTGTGTCTCTCAGTGCCAGCTGTGAGCCTGGTCCCCAATGGCCAGTGGTGCCCATCGTGCTTCACTGTGGGGGCAGATTGATGCGAGAACATGGAGCTGTTAGCCTGCACTGGTGCTGAGGATCATTGTGTGTATTTCATTGGGACCTTTAAATTAGGTAATTCCTGCTGCTGGGGTGGGGCGGAGGGCCCAGTCAGAGCCTCAGCGAGGTAGAACCCAGGCGTTGTCATTCCTTGACCCCTTTCACTGACCTACTAGACCTCACTCATAACCTGGCACTGTCTTTCTCTGAGGGGAGCATGTGAGAAACATAACTGGGGAGGTGCGATGGTGTGGGTGCCCTCAATCAAGTCTCTTTGTCCCCGTCCAGGTGACAGGATTCTGACGAATGCCATTGCTGGATGTTCCTCCCCGAGCTCCACTAAGCTGAAAGCGGGAATGAATAAGCACACACAGAGCACGATGACCCTGTTTACCCTGGCTGAGAGCTACCCAGCTCCCAGAGCTCTAGGAGACATCACAGATCCCTGAGCCATCGCCTGGCTACCTCTCCTTTTCCTGTTCACAGGAAGGTGCAGTGTACCGTCCCTCTGTTGGACATCGGCTGGTGCCTCTCTTTGCAGGGGAGCATTCTGGTTTCCTTGTTATATTGGCTGAATAAAGCATTTGGTGATGCCAAGGCTGCCTCTTTTCTGTTCACAATAAACAGTGGCAGGGAGAGAACCCAGACGTTCTAACCACTTGACCCCACACCATTCCAGAGTCAATGATACAACCTGGGAGTGCTGGTTAGTAGACTCCCCAAACCTGAAACCTACTTAGATGAAACATCAAGTCTGAAAAATCAAGATGGGTGAGGGGTAGTAGACACTTATAAAAGAATAAATCCCATATATCAGAACTCTCCATATAAAATCAGGACATCTGGTCACTCTAAACCCAATAAACCCTTCTCCCCTCCCAGAGCTAGGGGAAGAACGCAGATGTCCTCCTTCTACATCACACTTTGGGTCGAGGCACAGGTGGCCATAGAAAGGGCTGGTAGAACTCCCAGTTGGGCTGTAGACTCCTGAGTACAAAAAGCCACATTTCACCCAGCTGTCGAGGTGGGAAGGAACATGCTGGAGGAGAGAAACGTCCCTCTGGGTTAATTTCATAGCACCCAAGCATGTAAAATCTTCCAGCAGGCAGGAATAAATATGGAGGAGTTGCACTGTACATAAGAGAAAAATTTGACTGCTCTGTTCTCCATTCTGAAACTGGAGGAAAGGCTATTGAGGGTTTCTGGTCTCAGATTAGAGGCAAGAACAAAAAGGATGCTGTCTATAGATTGCCAGACAAGGAGGATAAGGTAAACAAGGCCTTCAGACATTTAGTGAAAGTTTCCAGGTCACAGGCCCTGGTTCTTGATGGGTAGTGCAGTCACCCTGACACATGCTGGTAAAACAATACAACAAAGAATAGACTAGTCAAGAAGGTTTTGGAAAGTATTGGGGAAAACTTCCTGGTATAAGGGCTGGAGGAACATACTCTGAGCCATGCTCCTCTGGACCTGCTGCTCACAAACCAGGATGAATTGTCAGGGGAAGTAGAAGTGAGTGGGCAGCAGTTAGTAGAGATGGTTGTGTTTAGGATCTTGAAAAAGGAAAAGAAGGAGATCAGCAGTATATGGACAGTGGACTTCAGAAAAACATATTTGACTCCCTCAGGGAGCTGATGGACATCATCCCCTGGGAGGGTAATGAGGGAGAAAAGAGATCAGGGAAGCTGACTGTGTTTTAAGAAAACCTTACTGAGTGCCCTGGAACAACCCATCCTAATGCAGAAAGAAGAGCAAAGATGGCATGTGACCAGTGTGGCTTAACAGGGAAGTCTTCTGTGAGACTAAGCAGGAAAAGGAAGCTTCCAAGAAGTGGAAGCTTGGTGAGAAGACTAGAGAGAAGTATAAAAATACTGCTTAATCATGTTGAGTGAAATCAGGAATGCCAAAGCCTAACTGGGGTTTCAGCTAGCATGGAAAGTGAAGGGTAACAAGAAGGGTTTCTACAGGTATGTAAGTAACAAGAAGGCTAGGAAAGTTGCAGCCCCTTAAAGAATGGGGGAGACAATCTAGTAATGGACTTCAACTGTCTGAACGATGGTTTCAGGGAAGGTGGTGCTAGGTTGCTCACAGTGGTGGCTGAATAATAGTCTCAAGTTCCTGTGGGGTAGTATGACTTTCCCCTTACAATCGATTGGTTTGTAGTTGTGTGACTTAATCCCTCACTCCCAGGCCCCAGTTTACCCTGCTTTACTGTGCGAACCACCGACTACTTTGTCAGGCCACTCACAGTCTTCTGTGAATAATGGGTCCCTGATCTAGGGAAGGAGCACTTCTGGTCAGCTACATTGAGATTTCATACCCAGGAAACACTCCCAGTTGCAGATGCAACCCCAAGAATTACCCTCTTAAAAAGTTTAGTGCTGGCCACTGCACCCTGAAAGCTCATAACATTAGTCCATCAACTTATCAACAATATTTATATATATCAATTCTGTCCAGTTTTTGTTGTTTCTTCAGAGATTAATTCTACTGGACAGCATCAGTGGCAAAGGTGTCCCTGTTTTTAACATGTTTTCTCCTCATCCCTTTCCAGTCACGTGATCAGCCCTGTCTGGCAATGCACATGATTTCCTTCACCTGAATTAAATGAGCATCGCTTTATCAGGGGCTCAGGCCAGTCCATTGTTCCTGTATGATTGCCTTGGCAAGGTGTGAACTCTCACTTTACTTGGTGTTTGCCTGGATCTATTCAAACCATGTGCTATACACATCTGGGGAATATACATAGCAGAGTTTCATAACTACATATGCATGACATTGCTGGAACCAGACTGCCATCACAGGAATGTTCAGTAAGTGATAAACATTCCAGAAACACCTTCTGTGGATGTGACGTTCTCCTCCTGCAATCTGGGCTGGTGTGCCGCTGTGCTACCACATTCTCACTCCTGAGCCCTGATTTATCCCCACCTTGCTGTGTGAACCCCACTCCTGGATCAGTTTAATTCAATCTGCCCTGACCAAAGACCTCAGCCCTGTGTCCACACAACTCCTGGGATTGTCTATTGCCCCATCACACACTCATAGGCCTATGCTCTTTTGGCTCGTCATGGCATTTCGGATGTGACAGACACACGAGGGTCGCACACACTCTCTAGGGTTTAGCCATGTGGCCCCAGCACCGAACCTGTGTGTCTTCAGCCTGCCTTTCATGTGCTAGGGGTTCCTGGGGAGTCTCCTTTTCTCTGGGCCCACAGAATCCACCCACTCAGAGGGAGCCAGGAACCTTCAATCTCTCAGCTGCAACAACTCTCAGTTAGTATAAAGCAGCAGGTTCATTGTGCATCTGGATGTGGCAGAGACAGGTCTCAGGTGCTCAAGCCTAGAGAGTCTCCCCATTTTACCTCTGGGGTGTCCTGCATCTAGGGGCTCAGTGGCTTGCTATTTGTCCCCAGTCCAGCTGCCACTTCCTTACACCCAGTGCTTTTTTTTGTGACGGTATGCACTAATACAGAGTACCGGCATCTTTTTTCAAAGCAATGTTGACCAGAGGCCTCACTGGCCCCAAAAAAACTCTTGGGGCTTGGGCCCAGGGGACCCTCCTGTGCTGGCCCTGCCCCTGCAATACCAGCCGCATCCCCTGACCCCGATCCGGCCCCAGGTTTCCCAGTTAAGGACCGAGGCCAGATCCAGCTCCTGCTGCCGATAGCCTCAGCTCCTGCCACCACCAGTGGTCCCGTCTCCTGCCGCTGCCACCGCCGACCCCAAATCCCTGGCCAGGCCAGATCCAGTGGCACTGGATTCCCAGCTGAGTCCAGGGTCGGGGCCAAATTGGACTGAGCACCAGCACTTCTTTCTTTTTTTTTCTTTTTTTTTCTTACAAAAAAAGGATTGCTTCCAGCCAATTTTCCAATATCCTTTTGGCACCAGCCCCCCTGACCTGCTTTTTCTCCTTCCCCAGACAAACAGATCCTCTGGGCTCTCTCTCTTCCACCCTCCCCACAAGCAAAAAACAGCCAACTCCCAATATGGAGTGGACCTCCATTGTCTTTCATTCCAATATTATTTTTCTTTTTTCTCTCTCTCTCTCCAGCTAAACTAATTTTTCTCTCTTGCAGTCACTAATCTCTATACTATTTTACATATTATTACTATCTGTATAATGATAATTATTCATTTTAATTAGAATATATAAAATATAATTATAACTTGTTTATTATATTAATAGTTTTATTATTATAATTATAGGTATCATGATAATATATTATTATTATGTATTTTATTTTACATTTTTAAAAAAATTTTCAAGCAATGTATTTTTTCTCTCTTTCAGCCACACAGGCCAAACACAGCACACCACACATAACCCACCACCCACAAAAATAAAATTTTCACAATGGATGATGGCAGCAAATGTATGAAAGACCAGAAACAGACACATTGGGCATGATACATAGCTTTACCGGCTATGGAAGCCTGTCAAAAATTACATAGTGATGAATGCTGTCAACATAGTTACTACTTCTTTTCAAGCTTTTCAGGGAAAGTTTGGCTCGCCAGATTGGAATCCCAGCCCCAGCCCTGGTATCACTCTGCCAAGTTGCATGGGAGAATAAAAACTGTGCACATGGACTATAAAGCCTTTGTTTTCTGGACCAATTTTAACAAAGAAGCTCTGAACAAACACTAACAATTTCCAAGCTGTTGGGGAATTTAAAAAAAATTCCAGTTAAAGAACTTTGCAACTCAGATATCATCTCTACTGTGAATCTGATCTAATTGCTTTATTTCCGTCTGTGTATGTATACTGACCTTTTAACCGGTACTCTTTTTCCCCTTTTTAAATAAATATGGGTGCGTCTACACTAGTAAATTAAGTTGACTTAAGCATACTTAAGTCGACTTAATTTACTCTGTGTCCACACTGGCATTTCCTTAAGTTGACTTAACCTGTTGCTTAAGTTGACTTAAGGAAATTCAAAGTCGACTTTATAAAACCTCGTATAAAGTCGACTTTGAAGCTTAAGTTGAATTTTTAAGTCGACTTAAATAGTGTGGATGCCCTCAGTCAACTTAGTCGACTTAAGGCACAGGGGAAGAGAGCTTCCTTCTCGCCGGGACCTAAGCGGTCCCGGCGAGAAGGGAGCCCCGCGGTCCCTTCTCCCCGGGATCCCCGCCCCAGCTGCCGGCTGCTGAGCAGCTGGAGCGCGGTTCCCAGCCCGCGCTTCAGCTGCTGAGCAGCCAGAAGCTGAAGCGCGGGTCCTGGGGAGAAGGAAGCCCTGTGCTCCAGCTGCTCAGCAGCCGGCAGCTGGAGCGCGGGTCTCCAGCTCTTCCTCCTGGCTGGGACCACTCGGGTCCTGGGTTGGTTCTCCCCGGGACCTGAGTGGTCCCGGCTAGAAGGGTTCCCTTCTTCCCAAGACCTGAGAAGTCCCAAGCAGAAGGGAGGCGAGTGGTCCAGGGCAGAAGGGAGTTCCATGCTCCCTTCTCCCCCCGGACCGCTGAGGGGCTTGCTGGGTACAATGGGGCAAACGGGGACAGGGACCCTGGCAGGGCATAGGGGCAGGGTGGGCAGGGCTCTGCCCTGCCCTTTAGGGGGCATGCCAGGCTCCCCCTGTGCCACCTCTCCTGGCAGGGAGGGCAGTGGGGGAGTCCTGGAGAGCCCTAAGTCGACTTAGAGTCGACTTAGGGCTACTCTGCATCCACACTGGCTTAAGTCGACTTTAGAAAGTCGACTTAAGCCAAAAGTCGACTTAAAATGAGGTTTTATTAAGTTGACTTAATTTTCCATAAGTCGACTTAAGCAGCTTGCTTAAGCCAACTTAAAGAAAGTGTAGTATAGACACAGAGTAAATTAATTTACAAGTGTAGACTCACCCCCTGAGCCCCAATCCTGGTGGTGGTGGGGTTCCTACCACTCCCCAGCCTTCCCCATCTCTCCCCACTGTGCGTCTCAAAGAGTGACATTAAGATACAATGATGTTGTTGTATTCTTTATGTTGGTTTTAGTGATGTCAGTAAAAAGTTTATCATGTCGGTTTAAAAAAAATCAACTTTAGTTCTTCATATCAGTGAAAACTAAAATGCAAGGTTGGCAAACTGGGTCACTGTTTCCAAATGTGGAAATGTTGGGCTGGCCAAGGAATGGGGATACTTTGGGGGAGGGATGGATAGATGGGGGGC
>ML686163.1:5760-21654 GCA_007922175.1 Pelusios castaneus
ACCCCCCCCCCCCCCCCGAGCCCTAGCCAATCTGCCCTGGGGGAAAATTCCTTCCCGACCCGATTAGTTAAACCCTGAGCATGTGGGCAAAACTCACCAGCCTGACACCTGGAAAGAATTCTATGTAATAACTCCGAACCCGTCCCATCTAACCTCCCATCTCAGGCCATTGGGCATATTTACCATTAGTAGTTAAAGATCAGTCAGTTGCCAAATTAGGCCATCCCATCAGACCATCCCCTCCATAAATTCATCCAGCTCAGGCTTGAAACCGTTCGGGTTTTTTGCCCCCACAGCTCCCCTTGGAAGACTGTTCCACAATTTCACTCCTCCGATGGATAGAAACCTGCATCTAATTTCATGTCTAAACTTCCTGATGGTCAGTTTATATCCATTAATTCTTGTGTCCACATTGGCGCTGAACTTAAATCATTCCTCTCCCTCCCTGTTATTGATCCCTCTGACGTATTTATAGAGAGCAATCGTGTCTCCCCTCAGCCTTCTTTGGGTTAGGCTAAACAAGCCAACCTCTCAAAAGGCAGATTTTCCATTTCTTGGATCACGCTAGTAGCCCTTCTCTGCACCTGTTCCACTTTGAATTCATCTTTCTTAAACATGGAGGGCACCAGAGGGTCACAGTCTTCCAGATGTGGCCTTGCACAGCTGTGTTCTGTAACAGCACCTGTGTAGTTGTGTTACGTCAAAAGGAGACAGCTCTCCCACCAAAATAATAAAACCACCTACATGCGCGGCATTAGCTATGTTCTTCTGCCGACATCGCACTGCGGCAAAAATCATGTCACGGGAGCAGGTGTTTTTTCACACCCCTGAGCAATAAGACCAAAGAAAACAGAGGTGGGAAAAATAGGCTGGGCTGTCCCCATCCCCGCCTCCTGATTTCTCTGATAAGCTCGTGACACATTTTCAGCCCTTGCATCTTCCATTTGCCCCACTGGTACTGCTGCATGCCACATGTTCCCAGTGTTCCTCCGAAGCGGAAGACCCTCTGGGTGAGTGTTTCCTCCTTCAGGGACTATGTGACAGAGGACACAAAGGAATTGCTGCATCAATCACCTTTTACTCACAGAGAAAGCGCTAGAGAGCTGCAGAGCTATGCAAACTAACAAAAGCCTGCCTGCCGAACGTTTTTCCCCATGTTCACACCGCTCTGAGAACTCTTTAGTTTTGACCATTCCTTTCAGGGTCCCAGGGCCCTCCTTTCCTTCTCTCCCATCCCCTGTACAGCTTTGCGGCCTCTCTCACAAACTGCTGATGAGAGATGCTCCCTTTCCCAGGGCCCCTAGCAGTGGTTAAAGTATAATTTGACAGGCCCCAGTCGGAGAACTGCCAAGTTAATGACGCCTGATCATTCTGCACTGTTAGCCCCGTGCTAACGCTTCCAGGAATCCCCATCCAAGATGCAGGTCCAAAGACCACAGAAAAGGTCCAGTGCAGTTTACATTCCAAATGGCATTCACAGAACAAAACGGTGTTTGTAGGTTGATATAGACACATACAGACTTAACTAATCCATCAGGCTGAGTTCAGTCCCTGGAGGGAGATGGGGGGATTTGAACCACGGAGATCGGAAGTGTGGGGACAGCCTCTCTCACTAGGGCACACAGGCAACCCATACTAATAGCGGGCAGCTAGTTAGCACATCACCTGGGACAGCAGGAACTCTGCCTTCGGTTTTACAGTGTGAGCGGAAGGGCCTCAGCATTGAGGGGTGGGTTTGGGAGATCCCCTAGGGGCGGTACAAGGACATTTGCAAGGGGGTCCCGGGTTCAGGGTGTTAAGGGAACAGTCTGGTAGGGAGGGAAAACAGGATCGTTTATACTGGAGCAGGTGGCACCGATACAAAGCTCTGATCATAGACTCAGAGAGAATTCTGTCTGCACTGGCTGGATTCTCTCTAGCTCTGCACCGGTGCATCGGAGCAGGATACCTCTCTCTAGGTCTGCGGCTCTGGTCTGCTCCCCAGCTAGGGACACGGGCAGGAGTCAGGGCAGGGAAGGTGGGTGCAAATGGCAGCGGTGTGATCCAAATCTCCCCAAGAGTGGGGCTGGGAGGCCGGCTCAGTTCACCCCATCTCTGCCCCGAAGGGATAAAGATCCTGTTTTCCCAACCCCGAGGCTGACACTGCCGAGAAACCCCTCCCATCCCAGCTCAGAGAACGGCCTGACCATTCCCACACTGCGGGCGGGGCTCACGGGGGGGGGATCTACAGCTTCGTGGGCTCTAGGTCAGCGCTGCTGTCGGGCGCTCGGGCGTGTTGAATCATGGCGGGCGTGGGCAGGACAATGGGCAGGGTGTTGGTTCCTCGCTCTTGCCAGCACAGGTCTAGGATGGGGTAGAGCTTGCCTTGGAAGTCCGCCTGGAAGGTGTAGATGGGGACGAGCTCGTCCGGGCTGTCGGCGTTGTAGAAGGTCAGCTCCCCTTTCTCGTAGTGCAGGTAGACGCCGATGCGCTGGGGCCGGGCGGTGAGCGGCAGGGTGGTGCGCGGGGTGTTGAAGGCCTCGTAGACCTTCCCTTCCTTCAGGCCAATGAGCCACACACCGTGCTCCGGGGCTTTGTTCAGCTTGCCCTTGCGGCTGGCCGTGCCTTTCATGACGCCTAGGCGCCAGTGGTTTTTGGTGCCGACGATCACCTCCCAGTAGTGTTTGCCCCAGGAGAAGCCCTTGCTGGTGAGGATGCAGCTGCTGGAATCGAAACGGTCTGGGTGGCTGCCCCGACGCTGGTACAAAAACCCACGGTGCACCACCGTGTTGTCCTTAGACAGCTCCAGCAGCGGGTGTCCCGTCACTGGATCCAACTTCAGGGGCTCCGGGGCTGAGGAAACACATGGGTGTCAGGAGAACGGCAGGACGGGAGAGCCACACCGTTGCCTGGACCCCGGTGAAGCCAGAGCAGCCAATTGACTTCCACCCGGGCCAAGAAAGATCCCCTGTAATACCTGGAAGGACTCTGCGGAGCAGCCGTTTCCACACAATCATCTGGATGTCATCTTGGTGGAAATCCGGCTTGAAGGAGACGGGGCTGAAGGCCCCCTCAGCTGGGAGCTGGTGGGGAAGCTCGGACCTGGAAGAAAAGCGGCGTTCGTGGAGAGAAGCTGTCTTCAGTGAGAACGCTGAAGAGCCCTGCGTCTCTCCCTGTTGCCTGCGTCCAGCAGAACATCCAGCATGTCACTGGCTGCTCCCATCTCCAGCTGAACTTTGCCGCCCCACCAGGGCATGTGTACTAAGCTGGGCCAGGCGGAGGGCGGTGGGCACTCTGCCGGCCCCTTCTAGGAGACAGGAATCCGTGGGAGCAGATGGCTTGGTCCATCACCCAGCATCACTGGGGACACCGGCGTGGGGAAGGGGCACTTGAGTTGGTGTCAAATCCTCAGTGCCTCGGCTACTGCATGAGAAAGCCCTAACCATAACCATGCTTAGGAAAGCAGGGTCTAGCCAGCCGGGATGATGGTGGCTCCAAGGAGGGTCTGTGTGGTCCCCCGGGCAGAGGGTAAAATGCTTACCTGGAGGGGACGGAGCCGTACTTCTGTAAAACACAACACACAAAGGCAGGTTAGTTAGTGCGGATGTTCTCAGTCGGGGACGTGCGGGTGCCCCGGGCTGGGAAACACCGCCAAAGATCCCTGGCCAGCCTGCCAGAGCACTGCCGCATTCTCCGCCTGACCCTGGCACCGGCAAACGGCTCCTCTCAGGGCCATCTCCGCGTCCCGCATGGAAGCTGGGCAGCTGCTCTGGGGCAGGGGTGTCAGGACACAGGGATGGGAGGAATCAAAGGCAGGTGGGGAGAGACTGGAGAAGGTGTTTGTCTAAGCTACGGCGCCATAGGCATGCATGAGGTGCTGTCCCCTGGGTCTCTCCTCTTGCGGGTGCAGGGCGTACAGTGGCTTTCTACTTCTCTGGGAAGGTGCATGGGGATATCTGGCTGCCTGCTGTCCCAGTGTAGTGCATGGAGATATCTAGTTGTTTCCCAAGGGAGGGACACATGATAATCTCCTTTCCAGGGTTTCCATGGTGTCTCCCAGCCGACAGACTCACCCGGATGAAATCCAGCTGACTTTCATTGTTTAATGTCTCCAGCGAGCTCTCCATCTCCTGCAGCTTGTGCAGGTCGTCTGACGTCTGCGTGACCTGGGACTCGATGGATGCCACAAGCCGGGAAGCCTTCCTCTCCGTGCTTTCCAGGAAGCCGGCCTTCTCCTCATCAATGTACCGGTGCAATTCTTGGAACTCTTTCCGGATCACCCACTTGAAGACGTCCGACTCATTCTGCAGGGAGACAGCGTGTTCTCGGAGCCACGGGAAGATACCCAGTGTTGTTCCTGGTGTAGCTCATGGGCCAACTGAAGACCACCCACCTTCTACAGCAGGACACACGCTCTCTAGACTAGCTATAGCCCAGGGGTTAGATCTCTCACCTGGCACGTGGGAGGTCCAGGTGAGTGGCTACTGGCTATTGTGTGGTCAGTAGATCTTTCTAGGTGAGGTTTTTTGGAAGGTCCTGGTTTCGTCCTAATACAGAACAAACCCAGATGCAGAAACCCCCATTTCTTTTTCTTTCACACAACAGAGCTCTTGTTCCGTGACCACACCTACTGCCTACACAAGAACGTGGAAATCAGCAACAATTTGACTTCCCCCAGTGGAGCAAACACTTCTGAAGCTATCAGCCTGGATCTCGTTGGACAGCCAGCTCTGGCCGGGATATTTTTCACTGGTTATCTCACTTTCAAGGACACGGAGTCAAACCCGTTCTGAACAACAAATTCCCCAGCCCATGGGAGGCTTAATGCCACCTCCTCACCCCTTTGGAAAGCAGGGCTATTTTTAGTCCACAGCAATCTTAGGAGGTCATCTAGTCCTTCATGTGGGCTGAGGCAGACCAGGTAAACCTAGGCGAGCCCTGGGAAGCAAGACGCTATTCATCTCTAGGCAGAGAACAAGGAACAAAGAGACTGGCATGGTGTGGTTTCTAGGCTGGGACTTTGGGAGAGCTGGGAGGACTCCTCCTGCTGTGGGACAGAGGGGACTTTGGGCTTTAGTCGTATTTAATATTTATATCACTGTAGTACCTAATGGCCAGTCAGGTCGGGGCTGCACTGTGCAAGGCGCTGTACAAAGACAACACGCCAGTCCCTGCCCTGAGGAGCTCACAGGCTAAAAGTCAAGACGCTCCAGGTGGATGAGAACGAGTTGGCCAAGGAGGGGGAGACAGGGGAAGACAACTAACAGGATGCGTGCAATTCAGGAGCAGTAATCACAAGTGGGGCAGGACCCGGGGGGTTCCAGGACACGGGCTCCTCTCCCCGTTCCCCACACTCACTGTGATCCGGGTTTTGTTGTTAACTAGCTTGCTGATGTGCTCATTCAGGTTCCTCTTGTACTGCTGGACTTCCGTTATTAGCGCCGAGAGCTCCTCCTGTGAAGACAGAACCCACTCCCGTTAGCCTGGGGTCTCCAGGCTAGACTATCACACCCAAGGGAGGAGCCAGGCTTCAGTCATCAGGCGGGGTTGGCTCTGGGGCCCAGCCCCACACTTCCCCATCTGTGCAGGCCAGCCGGGCCCTGAGGAGAACCATCTGTCCTGGGCTCAGCCATACTTCATGTCCCCTTGATCATGGGCTTCCCCGATGGAATACAGAGCCGGAGGAGACCACGTTCTCCTAGGCTCCATGAGGAACTCATTTACCATTCCTCTCTTTCTTGCCTTAGCTCACCTGTAGGCCTATTTAACATTGTTACCTCTACATTGTTAATCCTAGCAACTGGGAGAAATCAGAACCGGGTAATTATGTCCTCTCCGTCCAAGATTCCCTCTGTGGCCTCACTCAGCATCTGCTTCATTTCATTTCTATTCTAGGCTAGGAACTAATCAACAATACAACCAGACAGACTAATTAACTAGCTGGAAACTCTTCTACAATACAATGCCATCAGCTAGACTGCCTAGACCACGAAAAGATTTTAGGCTACAATACAACCAGCTAACATGATGGGGTAACAACCTGTGTCCACATTTGGTGACAAGTGGTGTTTCAAATCATGTTAGCCACCTCGATTTTAAAAGCACCCTTTTCCCTGGCCAAGACAAACCGTGAACATTTAATATTGTTTTGGCTGAGTAGTGTTCTATTTAGCCCAATAATGAATAAGTGGTAGTGCTGCAGAAAAAGGATCTGGGGATGACAGTGGATTACAAATTGAATATAAGCCAACAGTGTGATGATGCAGTTGTGAAAAAGGCGGAAATAACGCTCTGCTCAGCACTGGTAAGTCCTCAGCTGGAATTCTGTGTCACTTTAGGAGCCATACTTTAAGAAACATGTGGAGAACGGGCAGAGGAGAGCAACTAAAATGATGAGAGGTTTGGAAAAACCTCATCTGTGAAAAAAAGTTAAATAAAACTGGATGTGTTCGGTCTTGACATAGACTGAAAAGGGACCTGACAATAGTCTTCAAATGTGTTAAGGGCCGTTAAGGAGAACAATTGATCCTCTACGTCCAAGGTAGGACAAGAAGTAATGTTTTTTTTCTGCAGCAAGGGAAAGTTAGGTTAGATATCAGAAAACTCCCAGGCTCTAAGGGTAGTAAAGCTCTGGAACAGGCTCCGAAGGGAAGCAGGGGAATCCCCATCAGATGTTTTTAAGAAGAGGTCTGGCAAATAGCTGTCAGGGCTGGTCTACATTCACTTGGTCCTGCCTCAGAACAGGGGAAAGGAGTAGAGGCCCTTCCAGCCCTACCATTTTATGATTGTATTCAGTGTAGGCAAGCCCATTATCTCTAAGCCCTGTTGATTTCTCTGCCCCGCACTCCAGTTGCAATTTACAGTCTGTCAATCTACACAGCCGTGACCCAGAAATCCTTCCGACAGTTTGGGACAGCACTTAATACCTTCAGGCTGCTGACTGATCGATCCCAGAGCGAGATCCTAAGGGATCCTACTTCTGTGGCAGCACCCAGCCACTTCTGCGCAGGGCCCCAGCGCCCAGATTCTGGGTAGGACACATTTCCCCTGCCTATCTGGTGCCAGGAGCCGAAGAGCACAGAAGCCGGAGGCGGTGCTTTTCCATTTACTGGGCGGTCACCTGCCTTGCTGGTCCCATCAAAACCATTGTTTCTTGTTGCTTCCTATTATTGCAGGGCCTCTGTGCCGCCATATCTCAGCTCTTATCAGCGGCTCTTTTCTGACGGTGTTTGAGCACCGGACCTGGAGTAAACAGGGAACACGGCTGCGCCTCCCTCCAGCCCCGTCCCACCTTCTGCCCTCACTGCTCTGGTTGTGGGGCAGAGCCAGCACAGAGCCATGAGGCAGAGGTGTTAAAGGGTCAGAAATGTGGCCTTGGCCCCTTGCCCCCCAGTTCCTGCGTCTGAGTTACAGCAGAGCGGCGGGAGGGGAACTGGGTCTGTTCTGCCTCCGGCGTCCTCAGACTCCTGGGTTGGTTGATCACAAAGGCTGGAGGAGTCCTCACTTTCTTTGGAATGACTCGAGAGCACCTTTTGGCCCCCCAGACAGGAATTCAGTCACCCTCCCGGCGGCGGGGGGGGGAGGCAGCATTGTCCCCATTTTACAGAGCGGGAAAGCAAGCCAAGCCGAGTAAAGGGCTCGCCCAAAGTGATGGAGAGAGGTAATCATTGCCAGCAATGGAGCAGATGGGCGCTCCCAGCCCCATGAGCCCAGCACTCAGCTCTCTGATGAGCATCTGTGGCGCTTGAGTCCTGCGGGCAGAGCCAGGGGGCCATTCTCCAGGCAGGGCTCCGAGGTGTTTAGAGATGGACCTGACCTGGTCTTCCTCGAAGGCTGAGGGCGTCCAGAGCTAGCAAGCCGGCTCAGGGCTGAACAGAAATTCTCTTAATACCGCAGGAACCTAAGCAGTTGGTTTGCAGGAGTTTTCCCTTCCCTCCTGACCCTGCCGATCTGTAGTTTCAACGGCTGGCATCTCTCCGCTGAAGCTGGGTCAATGTTTTCCAGAGCCTCAAAACAGCGTGGCCTCAGCGACGGGATCGGAGACCCGACTGCAGCACATCTCGGCATGCCTGAGCTAGCTCAGATCTAGCTCGAAGCTAGTCTGAGTACTGCAAAAAACGAGAGTCCTGTGGCACCTTCTAGACGAAGAGATTTTCTTTGGCATAAGCTTTCGTGGGCTATAACCCACTTCGTCAGATGTTATAGGCCACAAAAGCTTATGCCGAAGAAAATCTGTTCATCTATAAGGTGCCACAGGTGCTGCAAAGCACCCTCTCGTTGTTTTTTGCTGTACACAGACTAACACGGCCACCCCTCTGGAAATTTCTCCCATGCAAGTCTGAGTCTTGAGAGTTGTTAGCCCTGAACTAACCCATGCAACTGTCCCTGCTCCCGCAGCTTTGCAGTTACTGTCAACCGGGCTAGTGCAACCATGCCTGATGACTGCGGGGAACATTCCCTGCGGGTTCCTGTGCCAGCAGGATAGATGCCACCAAGCCCGGTGTTCTCCCCATTCCTACACGCCGGGATCCAGGCCTCATTTCAACAACCAACCTGAGCCTGACGCTCCCATCCCTTCACTCTCACTCACGCCCCGCAGGTCTGGAAATCCAACCAGCATTGCATTGGGCTTGTTTATCATCCGAACCACACGCAGCTCCTCCCTTCTCGACGCCCAGTCACAGGCCTGTGTCTCGCCCTCGGAGTGCAGCGGTGCATTGCCTCGGCACTCACCTTCATCCGGCTGTAGACGGTGGAGACAGGCAGGATCTTATGGTGACGGTGGGTCCCGAGGATGCCGCACAACCCGCAGATCACCGCGTGGTCCTGCTCGCAGAAGAGGCTCAGGGGGTTGTGGTGGACGGGGCAGGACTCCTGGTTGGGATCCGTGTCCCCTGCGTTATTTATCAGCTCGATGACGCGGGCCAGCGTGACGTTGGGCGACGAGGTGCTGCAGTCCACAGTCTGGCGGCACTCGGGGCACAGGACCTGCTGGTCCAGGTTGCACAAAAGGGACCCCAAGCAAGACTTGCAGTAGGAGTGTCCACATTGGAGCATCAGGGGCTCCTTAAAGACCTCCAGGCAGATGGGACAGAGGAGCTGGTCTTCCAGCTCATTGATACTCATCTTCCGAGCCATCCTGCAACAGGTGTCTGTCCTGACACGTTGCCTGGGTCCGGTCTTGGAGGGAGAATGCCTAGGCTGGAAAACATGGGGTTAATGAGACCAGTTCCTAATGCAACAAGCAGAATGCCTCCAGGGGAAATCTGTCGCTCACAAAAGAAGGGTTTTAGGAGGGGCCCAGCCTCCTGGGGCGTTCAACTCAAGAAACCCCCAAACGCATCACTCCGCTTAGAATGTCAAGATCCCTCCTGCTCCTCCCACACTGGCTGCCCACTAGGTTCTCCAAGAGGTGTTCCTTCAACCTGTGAAACCATGAATGGTTCGGGCCCAGCTGACTTTTGAGACTCTGCCTGGCCCTCACAGCTGTGATCAGCTCAGGTTGGGGGCTGTCTCATTTACACAAAATAAGGTTGTTCTAAAGAGGCCATCAAAGGAGCTTACGTCCGCTCTTAGCTGGCCAGAGCCGATATCTGATGACCATCTGCAAAGCCTACCTCTTTTCCCATGGCATAGAGGTGGGATGGAGTGGGATTTTCCCCAGATGGCTGAGACACTTTGGGGGCACTGAGCTCATTCCTATTTCTAAACGTCTGTGTTGAAGCATTGTCTCACATGCCGCACGTGTGGGAGGAGGCCTGAAATTAATGCAAACCCCAACCTGCTGAAGGCAATGTATTAAGGAGAGGACGCTTTGCAAAGACCTAGTCGCTACCATTGAGGGTAAGGTCATTGCCAGGGGGACCGCAACCCTCCTTCAGTTCGAGGCATCAGACCAATTTCCCCGATCTCATTTTCCCCCAACACATCACACAGAGCAAAGGAGAATGGGAAGTCCTAGAGAGAAACCCCACCCTGGCTTTTGAAACTTGTAAGGGAATCAAACAGCAGTGCAAAGAGCATAGGACAAATGCCCAGAGAGTTTTTGCTTGGGATGAAGCCCAAATAACGAAAACGTATAATCACAGCCCAAAACAAAACCTAGATGCATGATTAAATGATTAAGAACACAGACGAGAAGGACCAGTCTTGGCTGATTTATTGAAGTGGGGAGCGAGAAATGGAGAAGACACTTCAAAATGAAGCAAGTTCAGGACCTGATGGCTCGATGGTGGGGCGGGTTTCCAAAGCAAACTCTAAAGAAACCTTCCAGCCCTCAATGAGCCCTAGAAGCCAGCACTACTCACCTTCCGCTGCTCAGCGTTTCGTTTGCTCCTTGCTCACCCCTTCAAGCTTCAGGGTGCTCACCGAGAGATCAGACCTGGCGGGTTGCTTGCGACCAACAGAACGATTCAGTCGCCTCCGGATGGCAGAATCCAGCCAACTATGACTAAAGATAGCAGCAAAGCAAGAGAGCCGTGTTCTTCCCACTTCTCTTTCCCTTTTCTTTAAGTCCTGCTGAGGGTGTTACCCATGATCTTCTTAAACTTGGCCCCCAAATGTACAGAAAGATGGGAGCCCCTGCCAGCAGCCATGGAAGGAATGAGAGTTGAAGAACAAGAGCCTATGTTCCTCCTCTAATCCACGGCGTTTACATCATGCCAACACCCTATCACACCCCTTATTCCACTCCCCCCCAGCCCACACAGCGGTGTGCTCAATGAAAATCAGGTGTAAACACGCACATCATATGACTGAATAGCCAGCCACCGACCGCTCCACGCTTGATAAGAGATTCAGACGGTTACGCCAGTCAGCATGCATGCAAGGAGGTCTTTTAGGGGTTTCCAAGAATCGAATCCAAGTGGCAGAATTCATCGACACGTTTTTTCAATGAAATGCAGCTTTTAGAGCACAACAAACATTTTCACTCAGGTTGAAATCTTCTAGTTTTTCTATAGAAACAGAGGCCTCCCCCTTCCTCCCGATTTGGGTCACTTTTTATATCAAAAATGGAAATTTTTACTGAAAACGGTTTAGAAAACCTAAACATTTACAAATGAAATACGGGGAGAAAACAATCTTTTTTATAGTATGATAGATAATGAGAATATTTTGGATGGGATATTATACTTCATTCCTCTGGGTGTAAGTCAATTTCTAACAGAAAGATGAGTAGGAGACCCAATGAGTGGGGCAAATTATCCCCCTTTGCACTACATGGGTCTTTCAACATCTTCTGAAGCAGATGGTTCAGGCCAATAACAGACTAGATCGGAGGCTCGCCAAACAGTGGGGCAAGATGCAACAGTGCCTGAGCCATCTAGCTCCACTCTTCCGCAGTCTCGGTTCCAGCCCTGCTTGCCACCCCCCCTGGTGGGGGACCCATCCTCTGCTCCTGGCAAGCCCTGGCCTCTGCCCGCCCCCTGGCTCCCCAGCCCTGTTCGTGGTCCCAGTCCGCAGCCCTGTCCCAGCCACAGCTTGGGGCCTGGTTCCCAGCCCTCCCGACTGGAGTTTTGGCCCTGGCTCCCGATTGCAGCTTCTGGAGAGCACAGACTATGTAAGGGTGGCATGATCCCAAAAGTTGGGGAACAACTGCACAGGGTGGACTGCTCTGCTCTGATCCAGTTTGGCGGTTGCTAGGTTTCTGTGTGACCTTCAGTGAAACATTTCTGTCTCTCTGGGCCCCAGTACCCCACTGAGAACTGGGAGATAATATTTCCCTTCCTCACAGGGCCGATCTCAGGGTAGAATTTGTTCATGTCTGTGACGTGCTTGAATACAGGAGCAAGCGGGGCAGCACAGGCTGAACAGAGCTCGCGCTGTGCACCAAACCCCCGACACCCCTGCTGCAGCTTGACAGTGGAGGCAGGGCTCTGGTTTCCTGTTGTACAGAGCTCTGTTGAGAGCTTGCACGTTTGATTATGAGTCTAACAAGTATGCATGCAGCACCATAGATAAAACCGTAGAAACCCTTTCCCTTTAGGACAGCCACCCAAAATGAGGGCGCCAGGACCTGTTTGCTCAGAAGGAAGCTAAATTAGGTGTATTGCTCTTCGATTCAACGTGCACTGAAAGTGCCATGTGCTTCCCTCCGTGAATGATCCCTTCCTGCTGTTACTGGTCTCTCTCCACGTTCCCTGCTATGCCCCGGGCAATGGCAGTGAGTTTCTGGACCAGTTTGGATGGTAACTTCCGTGGGGCAGGGACCTTGCATGCCTGGAGAGCACCGGGGCATGGATCACTTTGGGGGAGAAGGGGCTCCCACAGAGGGGTGGGGAGAGGCCGCCAGGAAGACAGAGGCTGGTTAGGCTGCGCCTTGCTAAGGCTGGGACTAGGGCTAAGAGAAGCAGCAGCCACTCCTTTTCCCCCTACAAGTAGTACTGACGGCAGGGGAGAGGAGGCGCTCAGGAAACTACATGCCCCAGCATGCCTCGCTTCATCGCAGGGCGTGGCCGTGCCTCGCCGCTTCCGCATGTGTGATTGGCTGAGTCGGGTGAGGCGCCGAGCTCTGATTGGCTGCTGCGAAGCCTCGCGGCTCAGAGGCGCGGGCTCGTGGCCGAGCGGTGGGGTGGGGCAGTGTTCTCGGTGCGCGATTGGCTAACGGGAGGCAGGCGGTGGGCTCTGATTGGAGGAGAGTGGCGGCGCGGCGAGTGGGTGGCGGGAGATGGCTGGGAGCGGTCGGGGGTGGCAGCGGCCGGATCTGTTCAATGGGCTGCAGGCGGAGGTTGGTGCGGTACCAGGGAGCCGGCCGGGGGAGGGGGCACTGTGCAGGTGCGGCTTGGGGTACTTGCAACCCCGGGTCAACTGCAGCCTGCGGGAGACCTCGCTCCGGAGTGACTCCGGTTCCCCGCCCCCCCTCCACCTTGCCGTCCCCGGAGCGACTCTGGTTCCCCGCCCTGTCCAGTCCCCGGAGTGACTCCGGTTCCCTGCCCCGTCCCCGGAGTGACTCCGGTTCCCTGCCCTCCCCTCCCCGTGCCCTCCCCGCAGTGGCTCCGGATCCCCGTCCTGTCCCGTCCGGTTCCCGGAGGGACTCTGTTCCCCGTCCTGTCCCCGGAGCGACTCCGGTTCCCCAGCCCCCCCAATCCCAACTCCGATTCCCGGTAGCCTTGTCCGACAGAATAAAACCCTCTAAACAAGCGGTGTCAGGGTGGACACTCTGCCTCCCTATGCGGCCAGGAGCTGTCCTACTTGTCAATTTCACTGCTCTGCTAGATGGTGAAAATTCATTAGGAAAGGGGGTCACTGGGGCTCACCCTGGTCCCCTGTGCAGGAGAGTGGGGCAGCCAGTGAGCCGAGCCCTGGCATTGACTGCCCCACTGCAGGACAGGAGAGCCCAGGAGGCTGCATCCCCTGTCGCTGGGGACCAGGCAGTTCCGGCTGCTGCCTGACTCGTCACACGGGTCTGGGGAGCCCCGGCCGCCGCAGCAACGCTCCCTGGTCCCCAGCGGCAGTGTGTGCAGCTGCCTGGCGGCAGCCTCCATCCCGGCAGAGGACGGGGGGCTGCGGTGAGGTCTCATTGTCCCCCGTAGCAGGGGGCTGCCTCTGGGGTGGAGGATCCCCTGCAGCTTCAGCATCTGCTGGGGATGGGGAGCCCCAGTAAAGGTGAGGGGCAGCAGGGAGCCTGCATGAGAGATTGATCTCTCAGCTCCCCCACACTGCCTCTTTTGTTGATGGAAGCGGTCCTAGCGAGGACCCGCTCTGCCAACAGAAGGATGGCTCCGTGGACGCTCAGCCCCTCTCCTGTCCCGGCAGAACTCTGCAGCGTGGACGTAGCCAGCGTTTGTTGCAAGGGGAGAAAGCCAGGAACATCACCGCTGCACGATCTTTATCCAGAGCGTGAGGTTCCTCTGTCACAATCCAGCTTTGAGGCGGGTGGGTACATTGCAGTGTCTTGGCACAGCAGTTAGCGGTCTTCAGGGCTGAAATCCTTCTGCCAGCTGATGAGATCTTTTCGACTAACAATGTGATGTACAAGAGCATTGTTGAGATTTGATGTCTCAGTGGCCTCATCCTTTTTCCGTCATTCGTAGTCTCCTTACCAGCGGTTGGGCCGACGGATGCAGGATATTACTGGCGATAGAGGGGTATTAAAGGAAGTTATCCGTGCTGGCGCTGGAGAATTGGTTCCCGAGGATGCTTCTGTATTAGGTAAAAGGGTCTCAGTGTTGGGGGTCTTTTCCTGGGCTTATCCATCACTGAGTATGCGTGGGGGGTGTTTTTATTCTGAGTGAACGTTCCTGTCCACGTTGAGTTTGTGATTTTGATGTTTGCTTTGTGGCTGGTATTTTAGACCACTGGTTCTCAACATTTTTGGGCTCAGGTTTTTAAATGTCGATGACTTGTCCCAACCCAGTAAATACGCTGGCAGGGAGTGTTGGATCCTGTCCCCGAGGGAAGGGAAGTCCCTGAGGGGGGTTGCAGGGCTCATCCCTCACTCATCCTGCAGGAGCTTGTCCCAGGGTTTGGCTCCCTCCTCTGGCATTGCAACTGACAAATTGCTGTGCTGTCAGACTTCGCCCTGGCTGACAGGGCCAAATTTACGTTAGGCCTTGCTGCCTAGTGTGTGGAGTTGCAGCCCCACCCAAACTTGATCCAGCTGGTCCTCCATTCTGTAGGAAACTCCGAGTGACCCTACAATATTTAAAGCAGGGAGCCGAGCCCCTGCTGAGATCAAAGCAACAGGAAGTGCCCCATGACTTTGGAAACGTTCTGGTGACCCAGTTTTGGGTTACAACCCATGGACTGAGAAACCCCGTTCTTGCCGTAGGTGACTCTGCGTCTCTGCAGCACACTTCAATAAATAAGTGCAGCTGGTGCCGCATCATGTTTGTGTTCTAGGATTCTCTAGGCCCTTCCATGTCGCTGAACACAGATTTGAGTTGTTTTATCAAAGGCTTCCAGGAGATGCCAGCGATTTTAAAAAAAATAGTTTTCACTGTAATTTAGTGTGGCCAGCAGTGTGCTCTGCCACGTACGCTGGATTTCTATTTTAAAATGTCCTGCTCGGGACCGCTCATTTGGATTTAGTTGATTGTTCGTAAATTGCTTTCTTCAAAAAATCCGGCTCAGTAAAAGAGGGGTTGTATTGCTTGTGGAGTTGAAGGAAACCTATAAAAGGAATTGCACCTCTTTTGTGAAAGCTGGCGCTGTGTTCACTCAGCTGACCAGAGCCCCCCTCCTACAGTGAGATCCCTCATTGCACCATGTGGGGCCGTAGATCCAGAACTACTTTTGTGCCTGCTCTTTAAAAACACACTGTTGAAAGATTTGGGCTCCGATTTAACTGAACGCTAAATGCCTGTTGGCTGGAGCGTTTCCTCCTGCGTGGTAATGGCTGAAGAGCTTTCCTTTCTTGCTGTCACAAACACACTAAAACATCTTGTGTGCTAACAATGCAGTTTCTTTGTGTTGCTGCCCTGAGGCTGACTGCTAGAGGGAGTACAAGGGAGCAGTCTGTTCCAGGTCCAATGGTGCGGTCATCAAAATGTGTACAGAGGAGAAAATGAGGTATATTGATTTTTGTGAACCCCAGGAACTATTTCATCCCTGAGTTAGTATTGGCTGAAAGCTGCTTCTGTGGCTGCTGGTGGTCTGCCTTTTTTGACATGACTTTCAGGCTAGAAGAGACCACTGTGGTGATTTAGTGTGATCTCCTGTACGCTGCGGGCCATGCACCCCGCATAATAGGCCCATAAACGCTGGCTGAGTTACTGAAGGCCTCAAGTCGTGATTTAAGGACTTTCGGTTACAGAGAAACCACCATTTATTCTAGTTTAAACCAGCAAGTGACCCAGGCCCCAGGCAGCACTGTATGGTGGAAAAAGTACCAAGCTCTCTGCCGGTCTGGCCTGGGAGAAAATTCTTTCCCAGACCCCAGATCTGGTGATCACTTAGACCCTGAGCATGTGGGCA
>ML686163.1:21664-58599 GCA_007922175.1 Pelusios castaneus
ACTGGAGATCAACTTAAATAACATTTCCTGCCTTCCTGGTGTTTATCCCTCTGATGTATTTATAGAGAGCAATCAGATTCTTGTTTGGTTAGGCAAAACAAGCTAAGCTCCTTGAGTCATCTCAAAAGGTAGGACTTATCGTAGAAGATTAGGGATGGAAGGGACCTCAGGAGGTCATCTTGTCCGACTCTCCACCCCAACTAAACCAAAGCTTTCCATTCTTCTGATCATCCTAATAGCTCTTCTCTGAACCCGTTCTGGTTTGAGTTCATCTCAGACAGGGGGACCGCACATGGGGTTAATATTAGTCCTATGCCGATTGAGGTGATGGTCTTTGTAAAATGTATGAGACTCGTTCCTGGCCGCTGTATATGTGGTAGCTATTTTGCAGATGCATCAAACATTTTTGTTTCTGGGACTGTCCATCTGCCCGTTTTTTCCCAGTAGTAAATTCATACACAGTCTTTAAAATCAGCCTGGTTTTTTTTTCTGGATAGAAAATGGAAAAACTGGTAGATGGAGCTGAATTGTATTATAAAAAATTGCAGGAAGTGTTGGGTGAAAACAACACCTCCCTATTTGTTTGATGGCAGCATCTGTCCTGGAGTAGCCTGTGGTCTTTCTGCTCTTGGGCAGCCCTTTGGAAAAGCAGAACAGAAGAACTGGCCGGTAGGATGAGGCTGTGAGTGGACAGCTGTTGCATCACTGAGGAAGGAATCAATTTTCTTGAGTGTTTTGTAAGTGACGTTCTCTAACAGCTCCTCCCCTTCTCCTTTTGCCTTGGCATGCTTGCAGTGAAATATTCTGGGTACCTGGAATACAGGGAGAAGTCATTTGACACAAACTGCCACAGAAGGACTCCGAGGTTGATGAAACTTGGCAAAGGTAGGTCTGATCTAAAGAACTATGAGTGAAGATACGGAGCTATGAAGACCCTGCCCCTTCTCCTGTCCTCTGGCTCGGACTCTGTTAGTCCATTAAAGCCTGGGGAAGGTTTTGTGTGGTCCTTCAAGGTGTGGGTTTTGAGGCCCACCTTAAAAGTTCTCCTTGTTTTGACAGAGATTACGCTGCAGGGCATGGAGGTTGGCCTGCTGACCATGAAGAAGGGAGAGCTGGCGAGATTCCTGTTCACGCCGAGCTATGCCTACGGGGTAATGGGCTGCCCTCCTTTGATCCCCCCGAATGCCACAGTCCTGTTTGAGATAGAGCTGCTGGACTTCCTGGACTCGGCGGAATCGGACAGGTTCTTTGCTTTGACTGCTGTGAGTTAGTCACACATGGAGCTGCGAGCCCTGAACACCGAGTTTTACATTTTTGTTCTTTGCGGTCTCCCTTCTTGTGCATCAGTGGCAGCTGGTGTCGCGGGAAGGGGCTTGGTTCCCTTCTTCATGCCTCTACTTACAGGAGTGGTTCTCAGCCTTTCTGTATTCTCTTTCCTACAGCAAGCCTCTGAGTGCAACCCTCTGGTCCTCGGGGGCTCCCCGCTCCCCTTTGCCGCTAGCCCCTGCTCTTTCTCTTGGCACCCATCTGGGGAAACTCATCTGCTTGCACAGAGTGGCTGGCATCCCCCTAGGAGGGTGGGAGGGGGAAAAGAGGAGGAATGTTGGGGGTCCCTGCATCCAGATCACTTCCCCACCTGGTCTGCATTGGGGACAGGAGGCTGGTCCTGTTGTTTGTCTTGCAGCACAGCCTGGGGGGGGAAGTGACCTGGATGCAGGGAACCCCGGTGTTGCTCCTCCCCCCCCATGGGGGCATGGAGGAACGTTGGACAGTGCGTGAGCAATATCTGCATGCACCAGTCGCCCTCTTCCCCCCCATGTTCCTCCGCCATTGGCTTGGCTCTGAGCTCCCAGACCCGTGTCCGGCCGGGGTTGGGGTTCGCAGCTTGCAATCCCCCCATAACCACATCACGATCTCTTTAGACGTCACGCCCCCTAGTTTGAGAACCAGTGAGCTACGTTCTTCTAAATAACAGCACAATTGTTGGGCTTATATAAAATTATGCCATCACATGTGGCTAAGAGCTACTTGGGCCCCCATTTCTCATAGAAGGAACACCACACTGTCCATATCTGTGCCCCATGCTCCAGGCTCTGTAGCTTGCGAAGAAAATAAAGCCTGTGGAGATGCCTGATGGGGCTTCAAAAAGGCTGATCCAGTGCTGTGCTATCAGCATGTCTATATCCTCTCACAATCAGTGGCCCTAAAATCTTCCAGATTCCCTCACAGTTGAAAGTTTCCTCCTTCCCACCCTGCCTCAGGAAAATTCAAAGTGTAAAGAAAAGAAAATAGCCTCCTGGGGGAAGTATGAAACCACACTGAAATGGTAGTTGTTAAAATCCCTTTGCAGACTAAACGCGTAAGACCCCGTGGGAAGCTAGTCAGCCTGGCCTTTCGTTGTTTCTAGTCCTGCTCCCTCTAGTGAAACTGACTCAGTGTAAAGAGTTACTCACGGCTGGCATGGAAAATTTTCATACTGTTTGTTAGGTCTGGGAGGGTTTTTGATCTTTGCTCTTGAGCTCGCCTTCTGGAGTGTCACTCTGGTTGAAACAACGAGAGTCCTGTGGCACCTTATAGACTCACAGATTTTCTTCGGGCATCAGCTTTCGTGGGCGCCAACACACGTCGCCTGCATCTGACGAAGTGGGGTATAGCCCACGAAAGCTGATGCCCGAAGAAAATCTGTGAGTCTATAAGGTGCCCCAGGACTCTCGTTGTTTTCGCTGTAGACGGACTAACACGGCGAAAACTCTTTGGTTGGTCGGCTTTCGTTGCTACGGTCCTGTGTTCTTGGTGAAGCTGTTCTCACACCCAGTCATTTCCCTGGTCTCACACTTGGGGGTGCCATAGATATTTAAAAATTCCCGTTTTGTGTCTACTCAACTTTGTGATTCTGTATGCAGGAGCAGCAGGATACGTTCCCACTCCCGAAGATGTTGAAAGTGGCTAACACGGAGAGGGAGTTTGGCAATTACCTCTTCCGCCAGCAACGCTTCCTGGATGCCAGAGAGAGATACAAACGGGTATTCGAACCCAGATAATAGGGTTATGCCATCTGCAGGAGATCCGAAGTGATTCCTGACCCCAGAGAGGAAACCAATTTAGAGAGTAGTTACCCAATATGCCTGGGGGACACAATTAAGCTAAAGTTTTAAATTCTCTTATAAGGTGATAATTTAAGAAAGGTGGTAAACAGCTGCCTTTGTCTGCTCAGCAAAGGGACGTGGTGAGCAGAAAAAAAAAGGAACATACGTAGATCCTAGGAAATGCCTTCGACCCCAGCTCTTGCCCCTTATTGATCCCAGTTAGTTTAGGCAAGAAAATGCACAGACGGGTTGGTGTGCTCGGAAGACGTCTCGAGTTGTAGAAGGGGAGGCTCTGAACATATTTGCTTCAGTTGCGATGATCGCTAGCTGGAATCTCTAAGGAGAGCTTTCACCAGGGAGAGGAGGGAGGGCCTGTGCCTTCTGTAGTGAGGGAGCTGAGATAAAATTTTCAGAAGTGATGCAGCATTCGGGACCCCAAGGCTTTCTGAAAGTCTGATCTGTCTAAATCTCTTAATGCTTTTCAAAAGTCTACCCGTACTCTCCCGTCAAGGAAATGTTCCCCATCACTTGTCGCTGGGAGACTTTACCATTTGGTTTCTAATGCTACAAAGATGCTCTCCATGCCTTTAATCTTTAGCATTTTGCATCTGTTGGGAATTTTCTTTCCCCTGTTTGAGGCTATGTTCTCTCCTGTCACATTTGCATGTGCAGGGAGATTTCTGCGGGTGGTTTCCTTTTCAACTCGCACTTCTAAAACTTGTGAGAAGCGAAACAACAGAAAACCTCATACGAAACGCTGACCAACCTCTGTGGCTTTTTATCTGCCTCACGTTGCAGTGGGGATCAAGTTGATACGTGTCTCTCTAGATAAATGGTCAGGTAACGTCCTAAGTTTTCCTCAAAGGTATGCGCCGTGCGCTATTTGTTGGTTTCTTTTTTTAATTCCGTCTGCCCAGGCCTCCTTGATCCTGTGTCGCAGGTTTTCCAGTGGGGACGAGCAATGCCAGATTGATTGTGCCAAGCTGCTGGTCTTCCTGAATCTGTCATTTACTTACCTGAAGCTGGAGCGTCCTGCCCGAGCTCTGGCTTATGGAGAAAAGGCATTGGAGATTGATGAGAGAAATGCCAAAGCGCTATTCAGGTGTGGCCAGGTGAGCAATAGTAAGTTTGTATGTTGGGTTAAGAGGTTGCATCCAGCTAAAACCCAGCCTCAGTAGTCTGGGAGGAAAACTAGAGCCCGCCAGAAAATCTGTTAGAAATACCGGGCCAGTCTTTCAGATTTGCTGTGCGTCAGCAGCTACCGTAACGGTGGGAGTTGTGAGCGTTCGGCAGGTCTGGAAAAAAAACTGGCCCTTTCCAAATGCATTGTGTGGCTTTGGTTCTTCGTGGACCCAGGAAGTTGTTCAGGAATTCCCCTAACCGAATCCTGAAGAGCTACTGTGAGTAGATGTTTATTCCCTAATTCTTATCCTTCGTTCAACGGCAGGCGTATCTCTTGCTGGCAGAGTATGAAAAAGCTCGGGATTTCCTAGTCAGAGCTCAAAAGGAAGAGCCCTTTAATCATGATATTAACAATGAGCTGAAAAAGCTGGCCAGGTAAGAGGACGGCTTTTACCTGTTAGCAAAGTGGGGGAGGGAATGCTTAGATGGACAAAAATGCACCCATCAACACCTTTCCAGAGACAGATAACTATTCAGAAATCCTCCCTGGAGCCTGGGAAAGGAAATAGCCAACAGATTAGCTTTTGCAAGGATTCAATTAGCAAATGGTTGAACTGTGGAAAACATAGCAAGTGTTTTTTTAAAAAAAGGCGGGGGTGTGTGGAAACACTGTGTGCAAACACTGACTAATTTGTGGGGAGATTTTTGCAAGCGAATTCCCTGCTGCCTAGGGGGTAATAAATCCGTCCTGGAGAGCAAAACATCTTTAGGCTACAACGCGGCACGGTCTTCCCGGCCAGGGTGCCTAAGTCATGTTTTCACAGGAGCAACTCCCGCGTCCCCTCCTCGTTCTGTTCCTGTCCTCTTGGGAAAACACCAAAAAGGATCTAGCTGGTGTCAGTTACACATTTGGGAAGTGTGCAGGGAAAGCCTCAGAGCGGTGTTGAGGTCGCCAGCTCACTTTGTTTAGGTTAGAGTGGCTGTTGGCTCGAGCGAGCCGTTTTCGTTGCGGTCGGAGCAGGCCTGCAATGACAGAGGAGGCCTCTTTGGTCGCCTGTGTTTGTCAGGACGTTCCGTCGTCAGCTCTCCGCTCTGGCAGCATCTTGCCTAGGATGAAGTGTTTGCAGTGTCACAGAGGGGGAGCCGTGTTAGTCTAGTTCAGCAAAACAGGGTTCCTTGTTTGTTAGACTGTGCACTGAGCTCCAGTAATGCCTGGCTCGTGTAATTCTCTGCCCTTCCGTCAGACACGGGAAAATACAGGATCGGGGAAGTAAGTTAGCCCCGGTGTTATGAGCGGCGAAGAGCATATTTTCATGCCTTTAGATAGAAGCAAAGAAAAATAAGAGGATGGGAAATGATGCCCCCTTGTCTGTGTGGGTGAAAGGCTCTATTTCGCCGACCTCTGTCGTGTGCCGTTAATATGAGTATGTGGATATGCTGGTGAGGGACTATGAAAGATGCTGTTCAACTCTTATGCACTGAAATCCCAAAGTGCTACGTGCATTACCAACCCACCCAAACAAACAGAAATTATAAAATGATTCCCGATGGTTAGCCGGTTAGATCCAGGGCTAAATTTTAGTGCCATTCATATAGATCTTTTCTTAACTAATATGGTCCAAGAAGTATTTGATTCTGGGTAGCTTCATGTAAGATCTTACGTGCAGATTAGACCACTAAGTTTTCGTCAAGACTTTTGATGCACAGTCACATTCTAGCCAGCGCAAGGTGTGTGTAACTCTCTTGACCTTATCGGCTAATCGATTTTCTTGGGTGTGACCTGAGTGAAAGAAAACCAGATTGTTCAGCTTTAAAATATTTCTTAATAGCAGAAAATGAACAAGGTGCTCTAGAGTTCAGGTTCGCCCTCTTCTTTCTCTTTGGTCGTTGTGTGTTGTAGCACGTTCAAGAGGAAACACACACTCTGATACGTGGGGACAATGGAGGAGTTGACGAGAGTTACAGCTTCTGTGGATTGGTGTCAAAAGTTATCTTCTCACTTTTTCACTTTATTCTTCTAAAAAGAAAACTAATAGGAGTAAACAGTGTGTTTAGGCTGAACTGTTTAGCTGTGTCCAATTGGCAGACCCGAAAGGGTTCTTGGTGTGATCTGGGCAGACCTACAAGATGGAGTGTGAATCCAAAACAGCCTGCACCAGCTGAAGGAGAATTTCTCCATCTGATGGAGCTCCGCGCTTCAGCCCTACTAAAACAATACGTAACTCTCTAAAGTTTCTCACTTGAACAGTTGTCGCCTGGCAGCTAGGGTGACTTTAGCTTTCCCATGAGCTCTGCCTAGGTCTCCAAAGAGAAAATGGTTGTGAATCTGCTGTGTATCGTCCCGGCTTTATCTACATTTCCAAGCTTGTTTCTCATGGTCAAATTTTTGTGTCTGGAGCGGAGTGATGTATTTCACGTGGTGGTAATAGACTCAAAAAAGCCTTGGTGGCGGAAACCTCTGACTCTGCCGCATGCTAGGGACTGCTGTATAGGATCAGAATGAAGGTTTTAGTTCACTTGGAAAGGTGATAAGCCATTTATACCCATGACCAGTCAGAATGAGCCGGGGTACAGCCCTATTCAGAGCAGCTGTTTCCTCAGTATCCGTATACTACATTAGTTTATAGCCTCAGACTGGGTTCCTTGTAGGAAGCAGCCATCTTGTAACAATGTGCTCTATATTGCAGCTGTTACAGGGACTACTTGGATAAAGAGAAGGAAATGTGTTGCCGAATGTTTTCTCCTCCCAGCGCCTCTCCTGTGGGCCCAGAACAAAAGGTAACACTGTCAAGAGCAGCTTGTGGGCTTGAAATGGATCTGTTTCTTTTCACATCTTCAGGTCTCACCTCGTCTCTGTCTTCACTGGCAATTCTAAAACCGTTGAACCTTGTTTCTCTCCTCTGTCTGAAGGCTACAGAGCAAGAACATAACACGGGAGTGTTCGTAGTGCAGAGGAGCCGTAAAATAATGCTCAGGGCTAACTTCTGCACCTGTAAAATGGCATCTACAGCTGGGGAAGGATGTGTTGTCAGAGGGGAGTTCTCAGGCGGGCCGTCCAGCAGCTGATCGGTGGGTTATGGAACCCAGCTTGATGAGCATTAACAAAGCCATGTTGATAGACCTGACTCCCATCTGGAATGGCAGGCACTGAGATCAAACTCAACAGCGGACTCTGCCGCCCTCCTCCCCAGTTGTCTCGGCCAGTTAAGCAAAAAGCCAGGTGAATAGGCTGGCCAGTGATCTCATGTTGGATCTGGTTTGCAGAGAGGTAGAAGTCACCTCTGGTAATCCCCTCCAGGCTCCTAAAACAGCTTTTTGGCAAGGGCTCCTCTTCCTCCCTGTCCAGCAGTGTAGGAAACAGTGAGAAGTCCCGAGAAGGTGGCTGTTGATCCCACAGGTGAGAAGGGTCAGGTTAGTCTTTTCAGAAATCTCCTGGCTGCGGGATGTTAAAACAGAATATCTTTAAAAAACAGGCATAAGTTAGCCGGCTGCCAGGCGACCTTTGACTGCGCTTGAAGCCACCCAGATTTTAATAAAAAACAATGAATAGTTCAGGATAGCAGAGACAGATGCCTGAGCAGTGTCTTTGGATCACACACTTTGCTACATACGTTTGTCTCCCAGACAGTTTTGAAGTAAAGCAATTTTGCCGTTGGTAGGAAAGTCACAAAGAACAGTCATTCACAATCTGTCATGGTTCCATGGTCTGTCCGGACAACCTTCTGTGTGTCCAGATGGAAGATCTGGCCCTGTTTCTATGAAAGATGATGTACAAGTGTTGGGAATTCTTTTTCTGAGGAATTCGGTGGGTTCGCAGGACCTCTGGGAAGCCCTCCACAATACTAGAGATTCAATTATTATCCTCCCTTTGGGAAGTAGGTGTTGAAATTCACAGAATCCCTTGCTGAAGTCCAGTAGAAAGGCACCTGTCGGAAAAATAAAACTGCTTTCCTTTTCTTTCCACTGTGCAGCCAGTGTGTTGACATCCTGCTGCAAATAAATCTCTGAGTTGTCTCTTTGCAAAAGCACACAGAGTACAGAATTCTTAATACTCCTTTTTTGCCTTCCTCTGTAGCAAGGGCCCGGCTCACTTGCCTCTGGATTCTCTGTATCTTAATGTCTTTAAATCGTGATTTGGGGACTTTAATAACTCAGTCCTAGGTTAGAGGCTTATTGCAGGAGGGGGTGGGTGAGGTTTTGTGGCCTGGTCAGACTGGATGATCATATTGGTCCCTTCTGCCCTCATAGACAACGAGTCTACGAGAAATTATTAGGAGGAAATTCATAGATTCCATGGCCAGTCATGAGACCATCTAATCTGATCTCCTGTAGAGCGCAGGCCAGAGAACTTCCCAATACTGATGCCTAGAGCAGGTCTCTTAAAAAAAAATATCCAGAATAGAATTAAAAATGGTCACAAAGCTGTTACGACCCTTCGTACGTTGTTCCAGTGGCTGATCACATTTCTATCTTCTCTCCAGTTCCGGTGACTGGAGATAGCAAGTGTGAAAATTCAGGATGCTTTATTTCAGCGGGGAGGAGGGCGTAGCGGCATATAGAAGACCAAATATTGGGATGCCTGGTCACCCTGTTTGCACTGGAATTTGTCAACTGATGTGGAGAGCGTTTCCCTGAAGGAAACTGAGACAGGTCATCTGTTGAGTGGTAGGTAGCAGGTCCTTGGAAAGTTCTGTATTGAATAATCCTGGTGCAGTCAGCAACAACGGCCGCTTTTCTTCTGTGTCAGCCACTGGAGCTGTTTGATGTTCATCCAGGCTCAAGCTGTGAAAACTGAGAGCTCATAAATCCTCTTGCGCTTGCTCAGGGAAGTCCCGAGTGCCATCACATTGCCATTCTAGATGCTCCTGCCAATGTTTTTTCATTGGGGGAGAGAGAAACCAGAAAATAATGATGTAACGGGAAGTTTCTTGGAGGGTATCGGTTCTCTCTACCATGATTCGCCTTCGGTCTGCCTTGGCAGCAGAAAAAAAACCATTGGCTGAATAGTCCAACCAAAGATAAAACCACAACTCTTTCAGCTACAATCATCTCAAACGCTATCAAAAGGAACCTTTGGGTATCTAGAACTAATGAAGACATGAGGCAAGACGTGCCTTAATCTTTGTTATCCTTGTATGGCGTCGGAGCGTACCCTGAGTAGAGCCAATCCGTCATCAGCCCTGTCTCATCATTTTATCTCACACCTGCAGCAGGTGAACATTTGGAGGCAACCGATGTTTTAAAAAGAAGCCAGTGGGTACTTCTTAAAAGCATCGTAGAATAAAATCAAATCACTCCCATACAGGCAACTTTAATGGACTGTACATAGACGATTAAAGCCTTTCAAGGTTACTGACAGACAATTTTGTGAGCAAGCGGACTAAATTCACCGCTCCAGGCTACGGTTTTACCTTTTTGGATTTTTCTCCCCAGTAGCACATTTCAAAACCTGTCTGATTTACATGGAGAACCTCTTTAGAGGGAGCAGATGGATGATGATGGATTTAAGAGAGTGCCTGTTTTCCAGAGAGGACTAACTTCTAGCAAGGAAAGACAGGGATGGCCTCCGTTTATTTGTTGGATCCCATTTCAGGGCACTATGTGCAGAATTTTCACAAAGCCCCATATCACCTACCTATTTGATTTTTGTGTGTGTGTGGATCAGTGCACAGGGATGGGGTGTGCGGGGGTGTCCATAGATGAGGGTCCCTTATCTGTAAATTTCAGGTAGGTAAAAATGGGTGAGTGGGTGGGAATATTGGGTCACCGAAGTTTACTGTTGTGTTAGGAAGCCTGGACTGCTAGCCTGAAAAGATTCCTGCTTTTCACAAGGCTGGGGATGAAATTTTACATCAATGCTTTGCCATATGGAGCCTTACATTATAGGCAATCGGGAACAAAAAATCCTATTGCACATGCTGCTCTGAAGTGTGGAGCAGGTGCTCTAGAAATGTCTGGGTGCTTCTGGGGGGATCCCGGGGATAGTTTCCAGCAGGATGAGTCTCATTGTACTATGGTGGGCCAGAGTTGAAAGCTTGCCTCTAATATATGCTATAATTTTAGGACAGCAAAGAGAAACTGGCTCAGCGCTCTGAGCTGAGAGGGACGTCTTCCAAAGACAACAAGCCCTGCTGAAATTATAGCAGGAAACCGTGACTCGAAGGTCAAATGGCTAGATTTGAGGAATGGCTTCCAGCTTGCTAGGCCTGCAGAGGGTGAGGCTTGGCCGCAGGGCTGATTGGGTCGCCAGGTAGAAATGACTAAAATTGGGCTTCGGACCAGCAGCGGCTGCCAGTTAAAGGGACCCCATGAGCTGAAATAAGCGTAGGAAGTCTGAGCAGTCGAAACTCCTGCCTTGGGACAGTTCCAGGCTTTGAGGGAATGGTGAGTTGCTGCTCCCCTCCCACCCCTTCCCTTTGGTAGCTGGCCTTTAAAAACGTTTCGTGTCCCCTGCACATCTAAGACACACATTTCAACAGGTGCAAAATACCCTACCTTCGGGTGTTTCCCATGAAAAGGAGAAAATTCTGTGACGTCCCCGCAAGAAAGCATCAGGCGGAACTTAATTAGGCCCCACTCGTGCTGGGAGAAACATCTGTAAGGAGAGGGGAAGGAAAAAGGATTTATTAGGGTTGTTCTGCACCTCTTGTCTCTTCAAAATCCCAGCTCTTCCTTCTGGTTTGCGGAGCAGTGCTGTAGCTGACGATTTGGGCAATGTCCGTGGTAGGCTAGGCGCATCCCAGATCTTCAAGGAGGTCAGACCTTATCAGGGGAGCACTCAAGATACAAACAAATGGACAGACAGAAGTTAGAGTAAGGGGAACATCAAATTGAATGCTTGGTTTTAGCAAGTAGAGTCTTGAGGAGTGGTTGGACTGAGGAGGAGGCAGGGGCCTTGTAGGTGAACGCATCCGTAGGAGAAGGCGGCGATGGAGAGGGGATGGTGTCCAATGAGTCGGGGCTAGTGCATGCTCTAGTTAAGTTAGCGCTCTGGGCGAGTTTTGCTGTTTTGCTGTGCTGGAATGTGATCTCTTCATTGCCGCACTTCACCCCTGCCAAGTACAGGCTTGTATAATGCTGTTTCGTATGACTATTTATGCAAGGAGATGACATTCAGGTCCTCTCTCGGGCCTGCTGGGCCACATGGCTGGGCTGAAACACCAGAGAAAGTCAGATCCAGTGTCCTGGTGAACGGCCCAGCCCCCTTCATCATCCTTTCTTCCACCCCTCCTCCAAAAAAGGGTGCTGGTAAGGAGGTGATTCTGTGCTTTCTACCAGGGCTCTGTCTCTGGACTGCGTTTAATCCTGGCCTCTAGCTAGTAGGTTCTGCTGCATAAAATCATAGGAATGTAGGGTTGAAAATGACATGGAGACTTTACTGACTCCAGCCCGCCTGCGCTGAAGGAGTATCAAACAAACCTGGACCATCCCTGACAGCTGTCCAGCCTATTCTTAAAAACCTCCAGCGATGGGGATCCCACAGTTTCTCTTGGAAACCTATTCCAGAGTTCAGCTACCTTTTATAGCTAGAAAGCTTTTCCTAATACAGAACCTAAATCTCCCTTGCTGCCGTTTAAAGCCCATTATTTTTTCTCCTCCTTTCAGTGATCATGGAGTATAATTGATCACCATTCTCTTTATAACAGTCTGTAACATACTTGAGGCCTGTTTATCAGGTCCCTCTCTCGCTCCTATTTTCTCAAGACTAAACGCTCTCACTTTTTTTATAACCTTTTCTCTTAGGTCAGGCTCCAAATCTTTCTTGTTTGCTCTTCTCTGGGCCTCTCTCCAATTTGTTCACATCCTTCCTAAAGCGCCGAGGCCAGAGTTGGACGAAGTGCTCAAGCTGTGGCTTCACTGATGCCAAGCAGAGCAGGACAATTGCCTCTTGTGTCTTCCATGTGGTGCCTCCTGCCCCAGAATATTCGCCCCTTGTGCACCTGCATCACAGTTGGTTCATACTCAGTTGTGATCCACTGTAACCCCCTGATCCTTTTCAGCAAAATTCGCACCTAGCTGGTTATTCCCCGCTTTGTAACTGGGCGTTTGAACTGTCCTTCCGAACTGCCGCATGTTTACGCTTGTCTCTATTGAATTCCGTAGTGTCGATTTCAGACCAGTTCTCCAATTTGTCAAGCTTGCTGTTGTCTGCAAATTTTAGCAGCACGCTCTCCAGCCGTTATCCAAGTCATCGGTGAAAATATGGAATAGGCCGAGATCTAGGATTGACCTCTGCAGGACTCCAAGAGATGTGCCCTCGCAGCTTAAGAGTGAACCATCGTTAAGTGCTCTTTGAGTCTGGTCTTTCAAAATGAGGCCTCCCTGCGCAGCCTTCCCACTGCAGGTATGTAGGGGGTCCTCTCTTCTACACTTCTCCCTACGTGCCTGTTGCAAAAGAGCCTGTCTGTTAGCTCTGCTCTGATCTCTGCCTGTTTTGGGGCCTCCATGAATGGTGGGGCTCAGAGCAGTGGGAATCCTTCGGCAGTAGCGGCCATTCACTCCCCTGGCTGCTGGCTTGGGCGTGCCAGACTCGGGCAGGTTAATGCCGCTTTACGTGGAAGCAGCTAACCTCACAACCGTGATCGCTAGACACTCAACTTCTTCAAGCGCTTGCTCATGTACATTCCGTGTCAGCTGCGTGTGCGCCACGTGCATCCGTGCTGGAGAGTTTTCCCTCAGTGGTCTCCAAAGGTCACCACTTCCCCTGTCCTTACTGCCCATGACGGTGCTGGACCCATGGCAAACTCTCCAAACCAGGGGATTTTCTTGTTAAATAAAGTAAAGAGTTGTACAGAAATTAGTTTGCTTTAGTTAGTGAGTTTTAGATACCCAGTCTGCGGGGAGCATAACTCCAGGGATGGGGCATGCCCCGATCGCTGGGCTTCCAACCATGTGCGCTGAGCAAGAAGACCATGCCTGTGAGTGATCCCCGTCCGAGCTGTCTGAAGTGCTGGGGAGAGACTCGCCCACAAGTGTCGAATCCGTAAAAGATTCAGGCCATGCACCAAAAAGAGGCATCTGCTGATGGATGCCGCTCTGAGACGGGCCATTCAGACTCGGCACCGTGTACACCTCTCGTCCCATCTCCTGCCAGCACTCAGTGTCAGCTGGCTTGGTTTTTAGTTTATTGGTGTCACTTTCAGAGGGGGAGACAAATGCATTAAACCGCTGGCTTCCCTTTCTTATCTCCTGTTGTGTTGGGTTATATATGAGCAAGTCATGCCAGAATTCCACATCCCTGGAGCGGGCTTCGGAGTGGAGGGAATGTAAGGTGTTAATGCTTTCTTTCTCGAGGGGGAAATCTTCAGATTAAACAGACTTGACTAGAAAAAATAACTTGGTATGCAAAGAGCAACTGACAGCAAAAATCTGAGTTTGCCTCCTTGAGCCTTGTGTAGTGTGTTTCCTGAGGGCCTATCCTAACGGGCGGTGTGAAACTCAAAGCAATTGCTGCCCTGTCAGCCGGGGCTGCCTCGGGCCCAGAATTGCAGAGATCTTACAGCTGGAGGCCGGGAATGCAAGAGCCTTTTTGCATCTAGAAAAGTATCCCCATGCTGGTTAAATTACTGAATCAGATTTCATCAATAAAGGGCATTGACCGGATAGCTTGAGGATGAAAGGTGCCATATCGACTTGAACGTCTGCCCTGCCAGAAAGACCCCTAACAATCTTGGGCTATGTTACATCAGTTTTTAAACGGAAGTTCCTATTGAAATCGGAGGCATTCTGCCTAATACATGTAGCACGCTGATGGCTGATGCTCTTTGTAAAAGCAGCGTTAGTCTTACCCCTAGGGGGAAATGCTTTTCTTTAGTTTAAGAGTTCGAGCTCCTCTTAGGTTTAAGACTACATCTTATTCACAGGTTCCATGAATTCTTTTTATTTAGCTCTACCCATGACTTTTTGACATGATGGGATGTTTCCAGGTGGATAGTCGGGTGTGCTGTCAACCAGATGGACCCATTTCAGCAAGAGCCTAAAGAGCCGCCAGTATAAAACCTGGATTTAATGAGAGGCTTAAAGAGCCAGATTTCTCATTACTGGTTTGGTGCCTTCTCAAGAAGCAGGGTGACTGCTTAAAATAATTAAAGCATTAGTTAAACATGATGTGTTAACGGCTTTAAATGAAGCATAAAGGCAGTTGTGATTTTTAAATGACCGGTGAAATGGTATTTTAACCATAAATTCACGATTGACTTTGACTCTTGTTTTCCCGAAGCCTGTGAATTAAAATAGCCAGCCACAGCAGACTTCTCTCGGAGCTCGGAGGCGTATGTTTGTGTTTGATTTTTGTGTCGTTATTGCCAAACCGCTTTTAAAAGAAGGAAAAAAACACTGGAGGGATGTCCTCGTTGAAGCGTGTCATTCTACCTGCAGGAGCAGCAGCTCTTGAACGCCGTCCAGCCCTGCTCATCTTCAAAGCCGCACGGTCCCCCTCCGCTTCCTCCGTGATTGTATAGCCATTAGGTGGAAATGAAAGAGATGAAGTGATCAAACACTCCCTGAAACGCCTTCAGGGTTTCAACTTGAATATTTTTAATTAGCTCCATGCAAAGACTTTATTACTTCAAATAGCAGCCGTGATCAGAGGAGAGTCTCAGTTTGATCCTTTTCCCCCCTTCTGGGGCACAAGACGCTCCAGCAGCTTTTTACCCCAAGCTAGACACCCCAAACCACAACTCACAGCCAGTGGAAACATCAAGCAATTACGTTCAAGTATGCCTATCAGGGACATATGGGAAGAGCTGTGTGTCTTCTACTGGGATAGAAAATGGCACGCTTGAGGGATGTTTTTCTCTAATTAAAATTCAGAGCGCTGCAGCATACCTTATCTCAAAAGATCTCTTCTACTTCATAGCTGCTAGGAATTGGCTGACTGGCATTCCGACCCAATGGATCAGCAATCAAGAGCGATGTAGAAAGAACCTGGATTACGTTCTCCTTTGCCCTCCCCGTTCCTCGTTCTCGCTGCCTCCTTTCAGGATGACTCCTCGGCACCGCTTTCCAACCCAGCTGAAAGCCGTGCCTCTTTCCTGAACCCATCAGGGTTTTAAGTTTGGCTTTAAAATGTTGCCCATTTCAATCCCACATCAACCCCTCCTTATTATTCAATCTGAACTGGGACAGCGTGAAAACACGCTGCTGTTTTCAGCCCTGCACTGTGAGCTTGAGTAAGTTGACGTGGACTCCGAGATAGGGTGCTATGGCTCATGTTTTTCCTGTGTACCCTAAATGGGAGTATTGATTGTTTCTCCATAAAGTTGAACCATTATGTATCTTAGGAAGACAGGGTGGTCTAGTGACGTTAAATCCCAGAACAGAAGTCTGGTAACTCCCAGTCCTGCTTACACAGATACAGACTTAAAAGCAACGTAACCTTTCAGCTATTTCACTTTCTGACCTGCCAAATGGGGATAGCTACCTAGCAGGGGAGTGAATCTGAATTCATTAATGGCCTCATCCCACTCGTGCAGAGTTTGTTTTTTTTTTAATCGGAGGCCCTAAATTGCCGTACTCTCACAAGTGAGAGTTCATTTGTAAAGTGCTTTACAATCATGAGCTAGAACAGGGTTTAAAAGTACAAAATATTTTGTGGGGGGTTTTTTGTAATAGAATTTATTCTTCCCTGCCTCCTCCTATAGATGAGCCATTCCCTCCATCTGTCTGCGAGATGTCTGTTTTCGCTCTCCCTCCTTGGGCTCTGTGTTTTCATGAGTGAGTTGGAATTGGCGACCTGGTCTCCTTCGTATTGTTGCAGATAAATAAATACTAAAGTTAATTTTTAAAAGCTTGCAGAGCGGGGTGGTGACCTGAAAGCCGGTAGTCAGTTTGATAAACAGACTGGAGTGTCATAGCTTTTGAAACTGTAAGGAGTGAAATTTGACTCCTGTGGGTCTTGAACTAAGAGAAAGGAAAACAGCCATTGCCTATATGTTCCTTTGTTTTTTTTAAATCATCATCCTCTCTCTAAGTCTGATACTGCATAAAGAAATTGGGACTACCTCCTTGCAAACTTGCCCATGGCTTTTCTTTAAAGCCTGAGTTTAAGTGTAAGCATCTGTATACCTGGCCAAAAACCCCCACCCCAGCAGAAAGTTTCAGGTTTGCACTGTGGGGTGAAAAGCAGCACTGTAGACAGGGGTTAAAGAAAGGGGGAACGCACCGGAACGTGGTTCCGGGGCCCACAAATTTGAGGGGCCAGAGTTCCAGGGCCCCTAAAAATAGAAAAATCCGGCGGAACGCATGTTCCGCCCTGACCTGGCTGTTGGCAGGTCCTACGCCCCACCATTGTTAATTACAAAACTTATTGTATTATTCAGTGTTTGCTATAAACAAACGCCATATAAAATTATAAATATTTTTATGCAGCGATAACCGATGCATGTGGTACTGAGAAGTGGATGCAAATGCCTACCTAGGCTGGGGCCCGCACATGCATGAAGGGGGCCCAGACAATACGGGAAGGGGCCTGGAGATTAGGAGGATTCCAGGGCCCATCAAATTATACTTTAACCACTGACTGTAGACATTCAGACTCAGAAACCCAACAAGTGGGGAAGATATTGTAAGCCAGGCTCCCTGAGCCTGAATGCCCACGCGGCTGTTTTCAGCCCTGCACTGTGAGCTTGAGTAAGTTGACGTGGGCTCTGAGATAGGGTGCTATGGCTCATGTTTTTCCTGTGTACCCTATTTAGGGAGTATTGATTGTTTCTCCATAAAGTTGAACCATTATGTATCTTAGGAAACTAAGGTTTGGACAGAACTATCTACAAGTATATGAAGGGAGTAAATGCTAGTGATGGAAAAGTTATAGGGTAGATAACCAGGGTAAATAATTACAAATATTGGAATGATGGGAAAAAACCCATCAGAGGAGACAAACTTACTGATCTATTAAACAAATTCCTTGAGGGAAGAAGCGAAAGTCCTGTTGCTTGGGACTGCTTAAAGAAATAGGTTAGGGAAGCACTAGAAAGTGTATTCAATGAAACAGTTTTGTGGTGGTGAAAAGAACAAACCAGATGTCTATACTAGGTGTTTTCCACGTCTCGTGTCTCTCATCGCAGAAAGCTAGATTGGAATCCATAACATTTAGAGATGGCATTCCCTTTCAGGCCACAGGTGAGTCTGCGAAAGGAATATTGTGGGAGCTTGACTCTTTCTGTATTCTTCGGCTATGTCTACATTGGCAAATTAAGTCGATTTAAGTCGACTTAAGTTAAGCTGCATCCACACCAGGCTTTCATTAAGTCGATTTAAGAAATTCCTTAAGTCAACTTAATGAGCGCTCAAGTCGACTTAATAAGAACCGCCCATTAGGTTGACTTAAGCCTGCTTAGGTGGACCTAACCCTTCTTTAGGTCGACCTAAGCCCAGTGAGGACGTTTAAGTCCACTTTATTAAGTCGACTTAAGGGTGGTTAGGTCGAATTAACCAAGTGGACTACGTTGACCTAAAGTTAAGTCGACATAGTCCACTTTAAGTCGACTTAATAAGGTCGATTTTAAGTCGACTTAAAGTCGACCTTATTAAATCAACTTAAAGTCGATCTAACTTTTCCTAGTGTCGACATAGCCGTTGTGTTGACCTGTGAATCAATACCGAATTCGTTCAGCGCCAGTAACGTTGGTCGTAAAATGCAAGTGTTTGAGAATAAACCAGGCTTTAAGCAGCTACAACCAATCAAATCTAGTCCCACTGTATTTGGGATTAGTGTTTTGAATGTTCCTGATTGTGGCTCTTCTGTTCTAGGATCCCCCTCTGCAGATGAAAGGAACGGATCCTGACCTGGAGGGAAGCCTACCTTTGTAGCCTGCAGACATTGCACCCGTGTTTTGGAAGGAAGGAACATTGTTTCATTTGGAGAGCTGAGACTTGAAGCAGCTGCAGACCTGTTCAGTTTAATTTTTCCAGGTGTTAGTTCCTGTTTGTGAAATCTGGAGGCTCAGTCTTTGAAAATCAGATTAAACTGCTGTAGAAAAGGGGAAACTGCCCCCGGAGTTTACTCCCACTCTCATTAAGGAAGCCCTGGATTATTCGTAGAAGCTGATATTTACTTTATTTTGAAGCGGAGTTTTTCCTCGGTCTTCTCCTACCTCTTCCCAGTTTTAGGCTGCGTGTAGAAGATGCGTAGGACGCCATGGAATCTGTATTTACACATTGTTTTTAGGAAAATTGTGTTTAAAATGGTTTTTGTTTGGAAAAAATAAACGGATCTCTGGGAAATGATCATAGCAGGAGTGTTCCCTCCTACTTTATTGTGCAAGAGAGGTCAGCTTCTTTATTATTTTTTTTTTTTAAAAGGGAGGCATCCAAATTTGAGAACACTCTTGGGTTTGTTTTGCCAGCTGTTTTCCATGTGGCTGCTTCAGTTGCTAGGTAAAACAACAGGTTACGCTCTTCTCCATTTTAGATGAACTCTTGTGCACGTTCACACTAAAAGTAACTTCAGAATATACTGCCTTTCCCTTTCCCCTTCATCCCAAAATCAGATCTCCCTACTTCGTTCACGTCGATTTTCCTGCATCTTCCCTGAATTGTGGACAAGCTCCCAAAGGGTAGCCGCATTAGTATAGTTCAGCAAAACAAACAAGGAGTTTTGTGGCACTTTCGAAAAGACTTACCAATTTATTCATCACATAAGCTTTCGTGGGAGATCCATCCGAGCAAGCGGAATTTCTCCCATGAAAGCTCACGCGGTGAATAAATTTGTTAGCCTTTTCGAAAGTGCCACAAAACTTCTTGTTCGTTCCCTGAATTGTTTTTGAACAGTTCTGCCTGGTGAAGTGCCTGGGTTGTTAAAAGTAGATTTGAATCATGCTGGGGAACAATATATAGCTAATACAAACTTAATAAGAAACCTCCTACAACGATGCCATGAAAGAGGAAACTGACAAAGCAGAACGTGATGCTCCGACCCTATTTGTTCCACCTCCTGATTGGCTGGGATGGACAATGCCCTCTAGACATTTCTCATTGCCTTGCTATTGATGTGTTGGGTGTGATTGCCCATGGTGAATGCACATTCCGGAGACGCCTTGCCAAGAAAGAAATCTCTTGAGCTTTCTCAACTAGTCTGTTTTTTCCCACCTCCACCAGCCACCTTCTGGCTCTTGCATTCCACATGAACAACAAATTGAACTGTTGTTTTAAAAAAAAAAAAAAAAAGTCAGCAAGCATGGATAGTACATTGGTAAATTAGGGTGCTGAAAGCCTTAATCTGTCCGTATTAAGCCCAGTACTAAATATTTAATATTTAATTTAATATTATAAATATTTAATATACAGCAGAACTAACTTTCTCCGTAAGCCGTGAATCCCAGGGTAAGGCCATCCCAGACTCCTGTTTGGACAGGCACAGAGTCAAATGCTCCTCAGTGTCATGATTTAACTTTCCCACTGATCTCCAGTGACAATTGCACCTGTCTAACTCGGAGTAAAAGGGCCCAATCTGAGAGTGCGTATGGATTTGGTGGACAGCTCATTGGGGAGAAAAGTGAAACTAAGCAGAACAGTTCCGACTTTCCTATCTGCTGCTTCTAAAAGATGAGAGGATCTCAAATCTGTCCCTCCGATGGGGAGAAGGAAAATGCATCTGTAAGTAGCTTGGGCTAATAACTCCTCATTTGTCATAGATCTAGGGATTTGTCTTGTGTTAGGTCTAGATCAATAGCACGTTGCAGTAATTCACGACTGACCACATATGGTGCGTGCCAGGAAGGCTTAGATGGATTGTTAGTTGTGAGTTGCGAAGCCAACACAAAGCACAAACAGATAAAAATTGTAAACTTGAGTGGTCATTTCTGCGTCAGGCACGCCTCTCATCTTGTTTCGCTTGCTGGATGCCTCTTTAGTTACCAAGATCTAGTCTTACGCATTGTCTTAACTGTGCTTTTCTCAGATGTGCTGGGCAGCCGGCTTCTCAAGCGAATTCTAGTTCAGCTCTGTTTGCTGTTTTTCTTCTAAATCAGATGAGGTCATGTCTCTGTTAGGCACTGCTGGGTTTGAAGAAACAGGTTGATGCTGAAGATGCTTTGAGTCTTGTGGGGTTTATTTCCTGATCACTAGGTGGCAATATATCCCTCCTTCATAAACACAAGCAACGTTTATCAGGTAGTCACTCACAATTTATGCTTCTGAATATTAATAATCTTTCCTACAAATTGCTTGGATAATGTCTTTGATTAGAAGCTGAGAGCAGTTCCCTGCCAGAAGCAGAGATTCGTATCTTGTGACTCCAAAGGAAAACAAGTGTTGTTCTTGAAGAAGGCATGAGCGTAATGGGAGCTTTCTCACCATGGTTCCAGATTTTATCTTGCCAGTAATCTCCATCCAGCTCTGTCACTGTAGGAAAAGGAGAATGCTGTCACATGCTTATTTGTTTAATGAGCACAGGTACTGTAAAGTGAGAGAGAAAAACCTATTGAGTCTGTCAGTAATTGACTCCATCTTCTGCAAAGACTGAATCTGCCAGCTATTAAACTTGTATATTATAATTCAGAGCTTCTCTGGCCTTGATCTTGCAGAAATCTCAAGCCTGTGCTCAATATTATACATGTGAATAGTCTTGCTGATTTCAAAGCGACAGCTCAGAGTGCGTAAAGTTGAGCAACCGGTATAAATCTGCAGGATTGGGCCATTATTTTCCTCTCTCCACGTGGGTTGTCTTGAGCACATCCCTAGGAAGACAGCCAATATAAGAATTTAAAGACCTCCAAATGATTTAACTAGATCTTGCCATAAACTCATCTGAAATTTACCATGAGAATTCTTCAGCATCTTGGAGAAAAAAAATGAAGAAACCGATTTTTTTTTTTTTACCAAAATCCAGAAACTTTACTGAGAGTTTTAGGGAGTTTTTTTGGTCAAGGACCCAGAAAAAAGATTTCATTTTGATCAGAAAGCTATCTTTCATCAAGAAACACTTTGTCTTTTTCCAATGTCAACATCTGGCCATGCCTTGGTCTGCTAAATTGAGACACTTAATATCAGCCATATTTTCCCTATGTAGGTACTTGACCTTAGCCAACAGACGAAGACGTTGTCTGCTCCCAGTTCTACCCTAGTCTGAAGCTAAAATGAAACATATGAATTCCAAAAAATAAACTAAAACATTGGCTCTTGTGTGCCTGCGAGATGAGTCAAGATTTCCTGGTTATTGCCAGCTTTTGCAAATTGCTTCTTTGCTAGTAACCACAAAAAGAATGTAGTGCTAAGGTAAATATTCAAGTGACGCTCATGTTAGTGGATCTTGGTTTTCAACATCAAGGCCTCCAGAGTCTGCTAAGATGCCAGCTGCATGGTTCTTGGGGTGGCGGCAGCCGACTCTTCTGGATGGAGTCAGAGTAGGCAGGTAAGGAGAGGAACTGGGATGGCGATGGCTCACTTCAGTCTATCCTTGGAAGGTTGTGTTCTCTGACTACTTGACCAGGGAAGATCTAAGAACCAACAGAGGTTGATTGTCCATCTCAACACTGTAACTATGTGGTCAGCTCATAGCTAGAACTCATTCCCTTCTACGCAGTGGGTCCAGGACACGGGGTGAGTATCGAAGCTTGGTGTGAACATACTGAAAACCCACCGGTGTTTCCCCAGCACCGGTTAATCTTTGATTAGGACACCCTCCTTGTGAGTGTAGATCTCCCAGAACGTCAGGACGTGCAGAGGCCTGGCTAAGAACTCTGAATCGTCCCTTTTGTTTGTAATCTGTGTTGCTCCACTGGATGAAACTTGTGTTTATCTGCAGAGGCGGTGTAATTTAGGGTGTAGGGTACCAGTCCTATCTCTGCCCCGGGTGTCCTGCATCAGCGTGGCTGAGCTACCTTGCCTCTCTGAGGTGCATTTCCCTCCCAAGCTTCATCTCTTTTTATGGGAAGAAGAATTGCCCATGCCTCACCAAGCGTGTTGAGGCCTCTCGGCTCTGCTGTACTATAAATAACACTGCTCTGTGCTCGTTTCCATGTGCAATTGTAGGGACTTGTCTTCGCCAGGACTGGAGTGCTCAGCATCACAGGAGCCATGCCTCGGCTTCGGCTAGAGGGAAAGAAGATGAACCAAAGGTGATTTTTTTTTTTAAAGTGTAATTTTCCAGTCATAGGCCAATGCCTTCAGAAAGCCAGGTGTGTATCTCAAGGGGTTAGGCCAGTTCTTCACCCCTTTCTGCTCCTTTTCATCTTGAGCTGGAGTGATGGGGGAATTCAGTCACTCCTTGCTTGACACGACCTGGCCCTTTCCCAAATTCATTCTACTCGCCTCCCGCTCTTCTCCCAGCTGGGCAAACCTATTTCATTGTAGACATGTCCCAGTCGGCCTGAGCTGCAGTCTGGTTGACAACCTAGGCTGTTTTAGAAGCAGACAGATGGCCCTGCCTTTTCCTCGTGGCTGATGTTTCTGAAACTCAGCAGAGCGGAAAATGCTGCGAACCCCAAAACTGGCACCTTGAACGCTACTATTTTTTCATGTTCTCTTCTCCCTCTCCCCTCGTTTGTGTTGGCAGTTGCTGGAGAACGAAGCTGATTTAATTGGCAGTTGTGTTTGTGGCCGGAGTGTTATGAAAAGGTTTTCTGTCTCGGCAAGTTACACTGAATATGTTTTCCTTCTTAATATAATATTCACTTCATTATTAGCTGAAAGAGGTTCTTTTGCAAGAAGAAAAATCCCTCTTCCAAAAAATATATAAAAGATTCTTCATTCAGCAGGATTGTGAGGGCTGGATTTTTTTTGGAGGAAGGGAAGTAAGAAAGCTGACGGTGTATGTGATTTAGACAGAAATTCCTTTCTTTCCCAGCGTGGTGGAATGCTGCCCCAATGTCCCGGTCCTGCCGCTGGCTGAAAATCATTGTCGTCCCTTCTCCCAAATGGTGATGGAGCGATTTGTGAATGTGATGAAGGAGGGTGTTCTTCGAGGGTGAACTCGGGAGAGTGGGGCAGTTCGGTTTTGTGACTCACTGGCTTTATTCCTGCAGCATGGTTTCCCTTTGATTGTATGTTGCTTTAAGGGAGATTTTTCTCTTCAGAGCGAGTGACCGTCTGCGCTCGGCATTGTCCGTTGGCCTGAAGTCTGGCATTTCCTGACACAATCTGATCACGCATAGTAAGGACTCAGCCTCAGGATATCCTGTGTGTGCTTCACAGGGTTACTCAGCTCATTCCTGGATTGGGTGGTAAAGACTTTTTCCTTCATCAGCAGGGTTTAGGGAGCAGGAGCGTCATTAAATGCATTTTGTTTAAATCCATTCTCCTTTTTCAGGCGCGCACACGCAGGTTGGAGGTCTGGCTTAGCGCCAGGGTTTGCAGGTTCCTCTCCTCTGTTCTTGCTAAAGTGCAGGGCAGGGGGAGGAGCAAGCGCTCGCATCCTGTGCTGGTTTTATTTGTTGAGTTAGTCAGAGCCCTTGACACATTCAGGTCATTTTACACGGTCTGATAAACTTTGAGGCTCCAGCCTCCCGGCAGTCGCCCCACACAATGGGCGAATCTGCAAGTGTTTGCAAATGATACCGAGCAGCTGGCAGCCTGTCTTTAGAGGGGCAGAAACTGCTTCGTTGTATCACACGTGGCCGTGTCTTTCTGCTGGACACGATCATTCACGTGGCGTTGTATCTGCAGAAACAAGTTGGAGGGCAGCAGGAACGTAAAACGTACCGCCGGTCCGTGCGGCTGTCCCTGGAAGCCCTGTTCTCTGGGTCCCATGGAGGTTCCTGGTTTTGTGTGGGCTGGGGGAATGTTCAAACAGTGAATTCAGCTAACAACTAGGGGGCTACACATGGGATTTGGGTTTAGCCAGCCCTGGCAGTGATCAAACCGAATGCTGACTTGGCCGTGAGCCTTCACTGGCCTCCAGAAACGGCCCACAGAGCTGGACGTGCCCTGGAGAGGCTGAGGAGTGAACGGGCCATAGATTGAACCATTTTCTCACACACTGGTGAGCTGGCCATGGTTCTTGTACAACTGCTCCTGCTGTTGAGCCCCGAAGAGACGCCTCCCTCTCCCTCGCTTGCTGGTGAGCGTGTCTCCGCTTGAAGGTCTCAGCACACGTCTGACGTGCACATGATTTAATGCGCTGTAAATTGAGTAGGACACTGTAACATTAGAGAAGGCTCCGTGAGGTGGCCTCCAGATCTGCAATGCTAAGTGCATTAGGAATACCACAGAGACCAGTTTCTTTCACACAGCCCTCGACAGACTGACTCCGAGACGCTGGAACAAAAGCACACACTGCGAGAAAGAATCAAAGTCTGACGCACGCAGTTGCTGACACACGGGTCCGCTGACGGGCCTGCCAACGGAGGGGTTAGACAAGGGCCGCTCACAGGGGTGCTGGGAACACTGCTCTGAGTTAATCATTCTGAGCCTTTGCTTTCCAGGGATTTGAGAACTCGGCCCCAAATCGAATTGCTGCCCCCAGCCCCGCAGGATCCAGCGAGGAGGAAACTAAACAGAACTCATTTGACTTGAAAATGGCTGGGTCGAGTTTTAATTGTGAAATTGAAGATGTCTTTGGATCAGTAGAAGTCACGCCAGCTTTGATTTAAGAAATGGAAGGGTTCGACTTGTTTGGGGGATTTCTGGAGTACTTTGAGCTAACCCCCCACTGTAAAGCCTCTAAGACATTTGTCTTGGAAAGGCGATTACTGCCCATACACAGGAACAGCACACGCCCCTAAGAGTATCATGGCAATTCAGGCGAATGCCATCAGTCCGAAGAGCAGTTTTAGCTTTCGATCCAGCTGCGGGGGCCGTCGGCTGTCACGATTCAGGACTCAAACCAAACAGGAAGGAAGAAACTTCCCTTGGGGGCACGTTGCTGCTGCAGCGTCTCATTTCGGCCCCTCCCGGGCAAGATCTCAGCCCTAGTGCCTGGTCCTGACCTGACTCTGGGATTCCTGCATTCTTCCCTGTTCCTGCTTGGAAAAGGGGAGGCCTCTAGAGTCCATTTATGCCACCTCCTCCTCTCTTTGCATGACATGCATATTGATTTTTGTGCTCTCAAACCCTTCTCTGGGGAGGTCATGCTCTCGATGTGTCCTAAGGCAGCCGGCCTGTGCAGCAACTGGTGTTCGGTCGAACCCATATCAAGTATCAGCCTGTTCCTGCATCCACAACTCTTTCCACTCCGATCCCATCAGATCTCGCAAACTCAGCAGGTTTGATCCAGACCAGCGCTTGGATGGCAGGTTTCCCAGGAGCGCCTAGGAGCCCCAGGAAAGAGGGTAGGTGACCTAGAATAGACCTCCCCCCCCAGCTCGTACTGAGCGATACCAATGTGTGGTGCGAGGGAACTATGCTGTGGGCAATCCTGCCTTTCGAATGAGACCTTAAAAAGGAAAATAATCTGAGGATTTATACTCATTAAAGATCTCATGGCATTTTCCGCACACTGAGGCTGCTGTTAACAGTGGTGCCCAGGTTCCCCCACAGGCTGAATTCTGTCTAGTTTTCATCCCTGTACTTTCCACAAAGGTCTGCCCACAAACTCCCTGAGAGGCAGGGACGGTCTAGCCCCATTTTACAGATGGAAAGGCTGAGGCGCAGAGACACTACAGGGCAGATCCTCAAAGGCATTTAGGCTCTGAACTTCCACTGATTTTAGGATTTGGGCCAAAGCGACTCTCCCACTGTCACAAAGGAGTGGATTTACCCCAAGTGTCCTCCGGTGCCTTTAATACACAACTTCCCTGGCTGTGGTATTCCTTCACTTTCTGACTTCTACGTTGTGCAGAGTTGCTGTGTGCTGTTAAATCAGCCGCCATGTTCCACTTGAGAAGTGGCTGCATTTCAGTAGTTGGTAAAGCACCCCCCTGGATCTTCGCTATCTCCCTCCTGGCCATGCTGTGACATAATTAACGATGTTTTAGACGTGCTTTGAGCTCTGCATCTAGCAGTAATATTCTGCAAGCACATTTTTCTTCTTTTAAAGGAATGTAAACACAACCCCCTCCCACACCCCCATTGTGCCTGGCTTCAAAATGCAGAAGCCAAGTGAATGTGATTTTTTTTCCCCTGTGGTCAGTTAGGATAATTCTTTACAATCCTGTGAAAGACATTAGGGACAGGCCTATGTAATTCTGATTATTCAGGAGTTGGGCGTAATTGGTAAAAATTAGCCGTTTCAGTGAACGTCTGTTTGCTTTTGCTACTGATGCTGATTTCTGTGGCACGGGTGACACGGTCGTCTTCAGAAAACTCTGTTGAGTGGATGCAGAACGCAGAGCCTCTCTTGGGCATAAGCTCTTGAAGGTAGAATTAGAGCTAGAGATTTATCGGCCCAGAACAGAAGGAACCTCCTCAGAACGTTATGGTTTTAAAAAGAGCTTTAGCATCTAAAAACCAGGAAACCATGCCAAGCCAATCCTGCCAGACTCCCACATCCTGGCCACCTGTGCCCCTAACAGGCATATAGGATGTATTGCATTATACCAGTTCACAAACTTGGGCTCCTTGGCATTATGCTGGGTTGAACTTGGCTTGCATGTTTAAAGGGGAAGGGGTGAAAATGCATCTCTGTGGCCCATGGATGAATAGCGTCTGCGACCCTCTAGTGTTGCTACTAACTCGACTCCCCTCCATGCACACAAGTTTTCGGTTCTCGTCTTCGTCAGCTGCTCGGTGGCGAAAGCAGCAGATTCTCGGAGCCTAAGCCAGCAGTTGCCTCGGCTGGCGCAGGTTTGGTTTCAGGAGCTTTCTTGGTGTGATGCATTGTGAGCATGGAAGATCAGCTAATTCCTGCTACACGGCTGGTGATCCCTTTGGGGATTTGCTGTGACGATAATTTCCAAGTTCCACCAGATTTGCTAGCATGGCTTGAAAACGCCTTGGACTAATGGGAGGATTTTCAGAATTTAGGACCTTTGGGATTTGGAAACTCCTTGACCGGAGCAATCTGACCCATCATTCAGCTCGCTTCCAAGACAGCCAAAAGATAGTGAGTTCCACAGACCCCAGCTATTTGCTCTGTAATATCCACTGAAACCCCAATGGCTCAACTTATAAGAACATAAGAAAGGCCGTACTGGGTCAGACCAGAGGTCCATCTAGCCCAGTATCTGTCTACCGACAGTGGCCAGTGCCCAGGTGCCCCAGAGGGAGTGAACCTAACAGGCAATGATCAAGTGATCACTCTCCTGCCATCCGTCTCCATCCTCTGATAAACAGAGGCTAGGGACACCATTCTTAACCCCTTTCTGGCTAATAGCCATTTATGGACTTAGCCACCATGAACTTATCCAGTTCCCTTTTAAATATTGTTATAGTCCCAGCCTTCACAACCTCCTCAGGTAAGGAGTTCCACAAGTTGACTGTGCGTTGTGTGAAGAAGAACTTCCTTTTATTTGTTTTGAACCTGCTTCCTATCAGTTTCATTTGGTGACCCCTGGTTCTTGTATTATGGGAGTATTTAAACAACTTTTCCTTGTCCACTTTTTCCACATCAGTCATAATTTTATATACTTCTATCATGTCCCCCCTCAGTCTCCTCTTTTCCAAGCTGAAGAGGCCCAGCCTTTTCAATCGTTCCTCATACGAGGCACTCTCCAAACCCCTAATCATTTTAGTTGCCCTTTTCTGAACCTTTTCTAGTGCTAGAATATCTTTTTTGAGATGAGGAGACCACATCTGTACACAGTATTCGAGATGTGGGCGTACCATGGTTTTATATAAGGGCAATAATACATTTGCAGTCTTATTTTCTATCCCCTTTTTAATGATCCCTAACATCCTGTTTGCTTTTTTGACCGCCTCCGCACACTGTACGGACATCTTCAGAGAACTATCCACAATGACTCCAAGATCTTTTTCTTGACTCGTTGTAGCCAGATTAGCCCCCATCATATTATAGGTATAGTTGGGGTTATTTTTTCCAATGTGCATTACTTTACACTTATCCACATTAAATTTCATTTGCCATTTGGATGCCCAATCACTTAGTTTTGTGAGATCTTTTTGAAGTTCTTCACAATCTGCTTTGGTCTTGACTATCTTGAGTAGTTTAGTATCGTCTGCAAACTTAGCTACCTCACTATTTACCCCTTTCTCCAGATCATTTATGAATAAATTGAATAGGACTGGTCCTAGGACCGACCCTTGGGGAACACCACTAGCTACCCTTTTCCAATCTGAGAATTTACCATTTACTCCTACCCTTTGTTCCCTGTCTTTTAACCAGTTCTCAATCCATGAAAGGACCTTCCCTTTTATCCCATGACAATTTAACTTACATAACAGCCTTTGGTGAGGGACCTTGTCAAATGCTTTCTGGAAATCTAAGTACACTATGTCCACTGGATCCCCCCTGTCCACATGTTTGTTAACCCCTTCAAAGAACTCTAATAGATTAGTAAGACACGATTTCCCCTTACAGAAACCATGTTGGCTATTGCTCAACAGTTTATGTTTTTCTATGTGACTGACAATTTTATTCTTAACTATTGTTTCAACTATTGTATCTAGCCACTCGTGTTAAAAATAGCCGCCTGCCTGGGTTCTCATGGAAGAGTAAGACGCATTTGAAGTTTCCAGATGGAGCTGGATTTTTTTTTTCTTTGAAACATGACTGTGTGTGTGTAAAGATTGGATTTTTCCAGCCGTGGAAACCAATCTCTGTTTTCTAAAGCCCCCGCATCTCAAAAACGCCTTGTCCAATTAACCTCAAACTTTTCCCCCCAAAATTCTCTTCTGGCAGGAGACCACACATGAAAAGCTTCAGGCAGAAAGGAGCTTTCTTTGTGGGAAGGCAGTAACGGGGGATGAGAATGGGATTTAGAATGAGCTCTGACCTTAAGGCTGGAGTCTCTGCCGTGGCCCGGCAGCAAGCGTTTGACGTACGGCATGACTCAGTCGGTCTAAGGGGAGGTTAAAGTGATGGTACCCAGCGATGGGATGAAGTGGGAGAAGATCAGAACTTCCCAAGAATTCAGTGAGTCAGTGTTGGTGACTGGTCCCCAGCTAGGTCGGTTTCAGATGCTCCCCATTCTTAGTGAGCGATCGGTTGTTCCCTTTGGGAATTGCTCACTTCAGCCGATAACGCAGAGGCAGGTAAGGCCGGATGCTGTGTTTCTGCCCAGGTTTGGTCTGAGAGCAGCACGTGGGCAGGGCTGGTGTGGAAGCCATGGAGCTGAGAGTCCCACCTGAGATGGGTCAGGGTGTCTCCTTGGTGGAGCCTGTCAAGAAGGGCAGGGTGTGAGGAGTAAGATCAAGGCAGATTGAGGGGTTGTTTGTGACTTTGCTCCTCGTTATTTTCCCAACGTGATAACTCAGTCGCTGACCTGGTGTTCTGACTGTTTCCCTCAAAACCCTCAGCAATGGACCCTCATCAGAATCATCTCCACGGAGTGGGGCGTATTACTGGTCAAGAGGCCCATAGAGCATGGAGGGAAGGGACACGGATGACAATCTAGGCAGCAAAGCGGGAGAAGACAGCTGGCACAGAGTGACAGGTCGAAGACGTGGATCCCTTCCTGGTCCAGCCCTGGCACTCACCTGTCTTGAGTGCCCAGGAACCCCTAGGATGCCCATCGCATTGTACCCGGTGCCTGGAATCAGGAGTGACCGGTGCCTGGATGTTAAACGTTTGTGATCTACAAGTCTGCAGGGTCTAGGGAAGGCGGTGGAATGGGTGCGCTGATTTTCCATGCTGTCACTGTGGAAGCAGATGCAGTGAAGGTGAAAAATGTGGGTGCCAGAGCAGAGGCGGCCTTTAGCTATTGGAGGCCCTAGGCAAAAGCCCATTGTGGGGTCCCCCTCTGGTTCCAGCTCCCTGCCACCAGCCCTGGTCCCAGGAGCCAGCTCCTCTTCCTACTGCCGACCGAGGCAGACACGGCTTTTGGGGTAGGCAAAGCAGGCGATGGGGCCCTAGGCGCCCCAAAAGCCGCCTCTGTGCCAGAGTGAAGGAGCAGGGAAGAGAGAAAGGAGCCATTGCTCCATGGGAACCAGACTGGATCCCGGGAGGTCTGTGTCCTGCTCCAAGCAGGCCCAGCTCTGGGAACAGAGGTGGTGAGTGTCCCTGGCTGTAGATATCTATGGCGGGAGCAGACACTTGGGCCCAAACTAGTTGGGTGCTGAGGGCGAACCCCCAAAATACCTATTAGGCTCCCAGATCCCTGCTTAGGCATCTGGCTTTAGCCTCTTATTGTTTTCTCCCTACACTAAGGCGTTTGGACAGGCCTGGCTGGACCAAGGGGGACTAGAACCTGTGGACGGGATGGCGTACGTGCAAGAGGCAGCGTTCTGCCCCTCTTGGCGCTAGGAGCTGTACAGGCCCCAAGGTGCGGGCCGGGTACCTGGACTGCACAAGTGATAATGTGAGTTATCATGCAGACGAAGCTCACACGGCTTTTAGCGTGTGCCGGGCTGGCCGGGTTAACCCTTAGGGGATCACACCTCCACCTGCCGCACCACCGCGGGGACGACTCCCGGCTTTCATTCAGCCTGCGTGGCCCATGAAGATAACACGGCCTTGTCCACGCTGGACTTTCCACGGGAGGTGATGGGAATATGGCAGGGACCATGCACCAGCAGGCTTCTGCCCTCGCCCGGAGGAGGCCTGAGCACTCTCCCTGGTGGCAGGTACATGAGGCCATCTCGTGGGTAGGTCATGGGAGACCATGCAGCAAGTCAAGGTGGAGCAAAAGCCCTGAGAACTGAAGCTTCTGTGGACTACAGCTGACGTCCTTAGGTTCCAGCACATCTGGAAGTCCGGCCCCAAGTCCCTGCTCCCCATTTTTTGGGAGCCAAGAGTTTCCAGGACTCACCAGAGGGCTGTCCTTAGCCAGAGCCCAGCTCATAGAGTAACGTGAAGCCAATGGACACACAACCTCACAAGAAGAGGTGTCGGGAGCGCTCTGGGTCGGCTGCTGCATCACCGTATGTCCATCGGCACTCTGTAATGGATGGGAACTGCTCTGGAATAAAGTATGAACACTCAACATCGACCTGGGTATTGGGAAGTTGACAGTAGGTGCATATTCAGGTAAATCAACAGGGCTGTAGGGAAGACCAGCAGGAAGGAGAAACAGTGGCTCAAGATGAGCCACCACTAGTAAATACTTGAGGGTTGTTAGGGGAGAACACGGCCGTTGTCGCTGGAGATGCTGGCTCAGCCCCTGACAGAACTGCTGACCTGCTCTGGAGAAGCAGGGCCGAAAGCCAGGATGTGGAGAAAGAGAAAGGAAGTCGTCTTGTCCAAAAAACTCTCCATTTCCAGAAGGGGTGGCTGGTGGGGTTGCTGTTCAGAGGGACACAGGCACCTGCCAGGGTGTCTGAAGGGCTGCGCAGGCTGTCACCGGGACGCGGGACTCTGGGGGTAAGATAGACGTGTGCAGAGACTAGTTTTAAACGCATTTCCTCTAATCCTGTGGCTCCCGCTATTGAAATTGAACCATACTTCTGGTATAAAGCTGTTGGATCATTTTATCCCCAGGTCACAGCCTCCCAAAGGGAAGAACCGCAGGTACCAGAACCCCACTGGATCTGCAGGGTAAGAACGGGGCATGCACAAGGTGCTGAAGTTGGGGCTGCTCTGGGAGATGGCCGGACGGTGGAGTTCCACGTTGGGGGGCTAAAGGGACGTGGGCCGGACACCTGAGGTGTCAGAGGTAAAGTAACCCTACAACCAACGATGCACAGACACATCCAGGGACACGCGCAGAGCTCAGGGATGGGGGCGAGTTACAGCCTGTCCTCAGAGAGGTCTTCGATCTCTGCTCAGGGTAGGTGTCCGACCATGGAGGGCCCTGCCCTATCTCGCCGCAGCCCCAACCCAAGAGGGAAGGCAATGTTTTAGTTTGACACGGCACTGAGGTTGTGCTTCAGCTGAGCTGTGAGATGCACCACGTGAGATGTGCCCGTTCCGGGCCCGGAAAGAGAGGAGGAAAAAGGGGAAAGGTATGTACTGCGTTTGGTTGGGGCATAAGCCGCACATGCCTTCATGCTATTTATACCCATCTCTAGGAAACAGAGTGAGCCAAGCATGTGCCCTCCAGGAACGTGATACAAATATCTCGCTCCACATTCACCTTGATATAAGTATAGCGGGGCTGTGTGTGTATTTATAGCCTATTTCCCCTTCCCTCTCAATCAGCAATCCACCTTTCTGGCACCCTTCTATTGTGTTAGCGGCTTGGACCTTCCTTCCTTACCCTGCAGACAGAGCTGGTTTGGCTCTGCATTGGATATTCCTGCACGCGTGTGGAAACAGGAGAAGTGGGTGTTAAGGAGGGCTGGCCTGCCTCAGGATTAACCACGGCAGATTGAGCCTTTCATCGAGATGGCTCAGGATGTTTGGGGTCCGGCTTGTGTTCCTCTTGATCCTCACAACTGGCACTAATGGGGTCCATCTGTTGATATCCTTTACAGGGCCGTCAAGGATTGAATGGGCCATGCGGGGCGAGCTGCTGTGTTGCCTCTCAAGGGGCCTTCTCCAGCTAAAGCTGACTGCCACCTCAGCAGTGTGGACTGAGCAGCATTCTTCCCCCTCGAGCTCAAAATTCAGGACTTGGGTCCCAGGAATCGGTGAGATTAAAGAAAATAACAGTCGCATTCTAATGTCTGCACTGTGGTTCGTGAGTCTTTCAGGTGTCCTCGCGTCCCTTTTCAGGATTTTCTCGGTGACCGTGAGGGCTAGAGGCATAGATTCTCCCTTATTTTCATGGCTCCAGGAGCTGGAGATTTTCAAAAAACACAAAACTCAGGATAAAATCATGAGCGTTGGCAACTCCGCTGCGGGACCAGCTCCGTCAACTCCATCTCCAGAGTGAGTCAGCTGGCAGCTTTTACTAGCACGTTTATGCCCAAACACCGCCCCAAACAGAAATTGGTAGAATGTGAACTCTGGGGGAATAACGAGGATAAGGTAACGCCAATGTCCTGACTTTGCTTTGATGCACTCAGGATAAGTGGCCTTCCCCAGGGAGAGCTGTTCACGCATATTACGAAGGAGGCATTGAACCAGACATAGGATTGGCTGGCCATGTGCTTGGCTTTGCATAGCCAGCATGACCACACAGAGGCCAAATAGCTAGCCAGTTTCCCCTGCAAAATGCCACGGTTTAGGGTGGTAGGCTAGGGTTTTACCCGGGGCAGATGGGAGAAAATTAAGGAAAGAAATGTTAGGAAAAACATCTCTCAGCATATATAACGCATACATTTTTCATTCTATAAATATATCCACTTGCTTTTCTCTTTAAAACTTTCTCTATCGGGTGTTTTGTTCACATTGTACTCCTTTTCCACCCATCCCTTTTGCCTTCGCTGTTTTCTCTGCGTCTTCCCATCATCACCCTCCTTCTCTCCGTTCCTACCTCCCTGCCCGCCCCCTTTCCTTTACCCCAGGGGCTTTGCTGGGATGGGGTATCCTGCTCACCCGGGTGACGAGTGATTCAGTGGGTGAACGGCTGATGGACCCTGCTTTGAGCAACTGGGAGAAAATTCAGCAGCTGGATTGTGCCCGAAGCTCGGCGGATCACTCAGTCTCGTTAGGCTTTGGTTTATAAACCCATGTAGCGTAGCACTTCCCAGCGATAAGCGCCACGCTAAACAGCGAAGAGAAGAGCAAAAGGAAGGAGAGGTGGAATGCCGGGAGAGTTACGCAAAGGCAAATGGCCACTGTCAAAACAAACATCTCTTCCAGGCGATCTTTCTTGTTTCACAATCGCCCTGCAGACGTTCCAGATAACGCGGCGGTAGATGCACAGAGGGAGGGCTGGTGGAACGCACAGGAGAAGAGACGCTGAGCGAATGCCGTTGGTTTAATCTCTCCCCGCGGCGCCACCGTTCGATACGAGGGACTCGCCGTTGCATATGGTGAGTGGTTTTAGCAAGCCAGCCAACTCAAATCAGTAGCAGGCTGAGTAATCCAGCCCCCCCACTGGATCTTTCTGGAACCAGAAGATTGCAGCAGTGAATATTGCAGTGGATGAATTAAAAAAAAAAAAAAAAAAATCACACCTTCCAAAAATCTGTGCTCGCTTCCTGAATTCGGGCTGGAACTAGCGAAAAAGAAGTCAGATTCCATCGCTGGGGGTCCCTACTACAGAGAGAGCCAAGGCATACACATGGCTGGTCAGTCATTTACCCAAGAGACTTCTGATTGTAAAAAAAGGAATCAAAACTTCCCACTTCCTCATGGTACTGATGGATTAGGTTTTCATTTTGTCAACTTTCTAGAAAAGCTGTTTGGTACAATAATCTACTATATTAAACACGATGGCTTCTGGACAGATCGGAAGCCCTACAATAAGTTCCAGAGGGGAGCCGTGTCAGTCTAGCTCAGCAAACCAAAGAAGGAGTCCGGTGGCGCTTTTAAAGACTAACACATTTATTTTTTACTACAGCGACAGCTTCTTTGACAAGGAAATGCTCAGATGTGATACGATGGGGAAAAGATTTGGGTAGACAAATTATACCAGAGGAATGGGTCGATTGTACCTAGCTCCCAAATGCACTGTTGATCAGCAACTTGGATTTGCAGAAAATTTCTTTAAAACAACATTTCAGTTCTACATGACAGATGTGGTAGAAACTGCAGGGGGAAGGTGATTTTTAGAGTGGGCGTGTAACTATTTCCGAGTATTGGGATGCGATTCATAATACATTATTAGTAATGGTTGGATATTTATAACCAGTGGTTGGATAGTCACTCCTGGATGCTCTTCGTGTGTTCTCCCAGCAGAAATGGTCTCATTTGAAGGACTACCTTCCCAAGGGGGAGCCGTGTTAGTCTGTGTCAGCAAAACAAACGAGGAGTCCTGCGGCATTTTCAAAGACTATCACATTTCTTAAAGTGTAAGTCGTCTTGGGTTACAACCCACATCTGAGGAAGTGAGTTGTAACCCACAAAAGCTGATGCTTTAATAAATTTGTAAGTCTTTAAAAGTGCCCCAGGCCTCTTTATTGGTTTTACTCAAAGGAATGAAGAATTCATCTCTTATCTGCTAGACTGCTGGTCGCTTCTTATTGGCAAATTCTCCCAGCTGGAGGAAAGATTCTATTATAGTGTTAGGGGGAATGGACCACAATTACATTCACAGCAAAACCGATGGAGGGCAAAGAGATCCTTAGATAGTTGGTTGCTGTTTTTGCGTTAATTAAAGAGTGGATGTGAGGGCAGGACGTGTTAGTTAAATATTATTAATGACACTGATCGGCTGTGGCTTGCTAGTGAGTGCAGACGGAACGACTGTGCAGTTTAAAAAGATCCCCGGGGGCCTGGCTCGGGTAATGATGGTTCCCCTTCTGATGTGACATCGTTGCCCAGTTGATGCACCGTGCAAGGACCCGGTCAGGGTTATCACTTTTTATCACTCTTCTTGTTCTTACCTAGAGGGGAAAACTGCTTTAGCTCTGGAAATAAACAGATCAATCCTGGGGCAGGTCCCAGAGTCCCAATCTGTCTTGCCGTTGGTAGCTCAAGACCGTGGGGTCTACCTCAGTACCAAGGAAGGTCACCCAGTGCCAGCTGTGACCAACTCCCTAGCGTTGTGGCAGCTTCAATGTCGAATTTAAGCAGTCCCCTGAGAAACCGCAGTTCCTCTTGACATCCCGTAAGCAGACCCCTGTGATATGAGGGATATCACAGAAGAGCCAAGGATCTCTGCTCCCAGAGGCCCAGACACATCCAGGCAGCTCCTCCTTGGAGCTCCTTCCTTTATCCAGTACAGCAACACTCAGCCTGATCATTGATTTAAGCTGTCTTAATTCAACGCAAGGGAAGCAAGAGAGATTTGCACGATGCTGTTCCTGTGCCTCTCTGATTCCCAAGGCGCAGGCTGCCATGGTGGGCTGGATCATCACGCCACCAGCACTCACCGCGGGCGGTGGCTGCTGATAACCTTTCAGGGGCTCCATTTGAAACTACGCTGCCGAAGAGCAGCACTTAGCCTCGTCTGGCCCTTCCAGAGTGGACCCCTCAGCTGTTAATTTTAGCTAAAGTGAATTTAGCGATGATGTGTCGCTCCCCCCTCCCGGTTGCTGCACTGTCAAGCTGAACAGAGCGAGATTGCCTCTGGGGCTTTTCTCAAAGGCGGAGCTTCTGGGAACATGTGAAGTCCAAGAGTTATGGCCACAGTCAGTCGCGAGTACAAAGTTTTATCCGTACTTCAAGTTTGATCGAAGTTGCAATTACCCATGAATATAGAAAGCCCGAAAAAACCTATGCAATAATTATAGCTTTAGTCCTCCTCAGTGGTATTCAGAGGTCTGATGAGCTTGTCGGTAGATGACGATGCTATGATGGTTCCTGTGCGGTCATCCCTTAGATCTTCCTGCTTTTACCCAACAAGGAATCCTCTTTTATATTGTAAGTTGACCCCACCCAACACCTTCTGAATACGCATGCAGGTGTCAGCCTTCTTTTCCTTACCTGTATTTCCATCCCCCATGAATGCTGGGGTGCCCCATCTTTCATAGGTTGTTCGTAGTTCCTCTTATTCTCAGTTCTGCATGACGTGGGGCCTGAAGTCAAGACAGATAGGCCGAGATGAACAATCAATGGCTCGTGCTCTCAGGCTATGCACGGCAGCCTGTTGCAATCTATTTTTCCATAACCTCACCTATGAACACAGTTTATGCAGTAACCCTGGCATGGGTGATTCCTAGGTCAACCACTCATGGGAAGCATTCTTAAGCCTGCAGCCTATGTGATGGATCTGAAATCTTACAGATCTCGGCAGGTCGGACTTGCTTCGCTTACCCGCCCGACTTGCATTTCTGCCACGCTTCGCTTATCCGCCCGACTTG